>JANVCQ010546704.1:0-17348 GCA_025531925.1 Erythroxylum plowmanianum | reverse complement strand
ATACCGAGGTACGCGTGGCCAGAGTTCACGGTACCATAGTGTAGTGGTCGCGTGGCCAGAGTTCACGGACCCTACATTATAAGTCCAATTCTTATGCGTATGTCTAGTGTGCATGTTACGACATCGTAACAAGTGGAAAGGTTTTGCTGTTGTTAATCTTTTTGTTATTCCTTTTCCATCTAAGTACTAAGTGCAATTATTTTTTATCTCTAACAAACTTTTTCTTCAAATAAGTAGAAATAATTGATCTACTTTCTACTTTTAAGCATACAAAACTAATCATAAATAGTTTATTAAAAATGTAGTAATTATAAAGTATCAATCTCATAAAGAACAAATTATTAAACTCATTAATCTTAATTAAATAATAAAAATAAAATAATTAATTAATTAATTTAAGAGTGTAATAAATAAAAGAAAGAAATCAAAGCAAATAAAGTATCAAAGAAAGTTTGTCGTCGTTTTTTGGTTGTCTTCTATTGTTGGAGAGTATTTACACTCTTCAAATGACTTATCCTCCTCTATTTATTTTGGTAGTTCATTTTAATTTTTCAAAAAAAAGTTTGGCTTTATAATAATAAAAAATAATAATCCTCTTATTAATTTTAAATTTTATATAAAATTTTAAATTTTTACATTTAATTAATTTTTCAATTTTCCTTTTTAATAATTGCACGATATGAATGTGAATTCACTAAAAAAAGATAAAGATACTCCTATTAAAAATTACATAATATATTTAATTGAGTTTGGTTAGGTTCGATTGTATTCAGATTCGAATGAAAAGCCTTAGGTCAGGCTTTAAAAAATTGCCACTACTAAAAAACGACGACTCGTGTATTTTAATTTTACTAAATAAAAATTAGTGGCTAATTTAATTTTCCTAGACATATTTTGAATACTCATTAATAAATGGAAAAAATATATTTTAAGTAAATAGCTATATAAAATATTAGTAAATATCCTTTAGTAATAGCTATATAAAATTTTAGTAAATATCCTTTAGTAAATGGGTGACTAGAACTATAACAACAATTCTAAATGTTGCATATATAACACTATATTGGAACATTTTTTAATTTTATTGCCTTTTCTTATATGTAGTAACAAATTATTATTATTGTTGCCTTTTAATATTAGTAAAGGCAACACTTTAAAAAATGTTGTGTTATATTAATTTTTAGCAACACATTTTTAAGCTATTACAAATATGTTCTTATCTAAAGCTCTCTTTTTTTGTAGTGTCCTTTAGATGAAGTTTGATAACATCCTATAATGCTTCGTATAAGAACTTTATTATACTTTTCTTTTAATGGTAGTTAATAAGCATTGGCTATTTTCAGCATAATTATTAGTTTTTTAGAATAATTTCTTATTTACAAATAATAATTTGTTCAATTAAATGCAATTACAATTCTTTATTTTGTATATGTATTATATATTATATTTGTGAATATTTATAAACAAATATGTTTAAACATAATGGTTAATTATTAATCAAATATTATCTAGATTATGATTAGAAACCTAGTGAGCTTTTGATTTTATCAGTTAATGAGAAAACAAGTAAAGTTTCAATTTACTTGGATAAAATTAATTAGATATGACAACAATCTGATAAAAAATGTGTCATTATATAAATTTTAGAAAATGGCTATTGCTTTTAAAAATATTCACTGAACTCAATATAATTGAAAAGTTTAATAGAGACAATTATGAGATTTGAAATATGAAAGTCCAATATGTATTATAAGAAGGTATATAACCTATGGAAAAAGAAGAATTCTTTAGCACATATTACGTTATTGAGTAACATAGATGATGACATCAATGAACAAGCCGAGATCATTCACTATTAAGTTTAATACCTATAGAAAAGATCATACCATTCAATATAGTGGAATTTAAAGCTAATTTCAAAGATAATTAGTAAGTTAAAGTATGCTAGTTATATCCTATCATACAAACAATATGTGTAATATGTTATACGATCTTGAACATATAAAAATCAAGATGGTAAAGGATGACATAATGCACTTGTTATTGGGAAAGTAATATATTGAGGCTTCTAATCCACATATTAAGGTGTATATAGATAAGTCAAGTTCACAAGGAGTTAAAAGAAAGAAAAGGAAGTACAATAGTGGGTCTATGTGAAAATAGGGGTAAAAAAAAGTACTTCCATAACTCATCATAATTCTAAGAAGGCTAAACTAATCTAGATGGGAAAGGAAAAGATCCTCCTAGGAAAAAATATTAACATAGTGAGATACTACAAATATGTTATGAAAGATTACTTCACTTGTGAATGTCCCAAGCTTAAGAAGGTACAACCGTATAATATAATTGAGTACAATGTATTTGCATTTAGTTTTGTTTTTCTAATTGAATAATATCTGGTATGAATTGTGAACTCAAAAGTCACATATCATTTAGTAAAGGAAAGAGATGCCTTAATAGAATTTTGACAAGTTCAATATGGGAAAAGGTAGATATATGTAGAAGATAAACTCTATAGTTAAGATCCAAAAGATAGATATCTATAAGTTAGTTATACATAGTGGTTAAACTCTTATCCTACATGATGTATTTTTTCTCTTAATATTAAATGAAATCTTATTTTTTTATGATTTTAGTTAGCATTGGGTTCAATGTTTATTTTCATAGTGGTTAATTTGATATTTTACTAGAACCGATTATTACAACTATAATTTTATGATGTTAAAAGATGTTTATTAGAAATGTATTAGTTTTACTTCATTTACATCATCTAGTACTTGTGATATTGATGCTAATTTATGGCGTGCTAAACTTGGTCATATTGGAAACAATCATAAAAAATGATTAGTCAAAGAAGGTCTTTTACAAAGCCTGAATATAATAGAATTGTCTAATTGTGAACATTATCTAACTAGGACAATGATACAAAAGTTTTTCAGTAAGGGACAAAAAGCTATTGATCTATTTCAATTAATTTATTTAGACATTTATAGCCCAATAAATACGAGAGCAAAGTATGAGAGTACCTATTCACAACCTTTATTGATGAGTGTACTATATCTATTTGATCTCTTTTAAATTTAAAGTATTACATTGTTCCATAAAGTATGTGACTTTTGTTGAGAATTAGTTAGATAGGAAGATAAAGGCTTTAAGAAATGATAGGGTCAAAAGTACTTGTCTAATCAATTCAAGAGGTTATATGATCAAAAAAATAAAAGAATAGATAGACAACTGACTATTATGTGGACTCCTCAACAAAACAGTGTTATAGAGAATAAAAATAGAACTCTGCTCAAAATGGTTAATTTTATGATAGAGCAAACAAATTTTCCTACCTCTTATAAATGAGTGCCTACAAAATCAATCACTATAATACCATATAAGCTATGAACATAAAAGAGACCAAATTTATCACATATGACTTTTGGGATTGTGCTGCTTATGTTTATAATTCCTCACACTAATATGATAAATTACTTCTCAGAGGGAAGAAAATATCTTGATAAGATATTTTGAATACTTTAAAAGGTATATGTTCACAGGTGAATAAGGTAATGTAAGAGCAGGTGAATTTAAGTCAATATATTCTTAGAGAATGATTTTCCAAAGTAAGTAAAAATTAAAAAAAACTTATCTTTATATGAGATATCATATGATACTAATTATGCAATTCGAGATCAATCAAATGAGACATATCCAAGTAGGAGAAAATTAGGAGATGATGAATTAATTTTTAATTAATGGCAATTAAAACCTGGTGGGATTTCCACACCATTGCCTGATCCCATTGGGAGCAATATGAAAGCAAAGAGATATATTTCTTAAGAGCCTCGATTGTGTTATAGCATCTGTGGATTAATTCCTCAATAATATTTTGACATTGAAGGGGAAGCATTTATGGTAGTTCTATAATATGATGATGAGCTAATAAATGTGAAAGAAATGAAAGAATAATTAGATTCAATAAACTCTAATTGAATTTGAAACTTAGTTAATCTTCTGAAAGGATATAAAATTACAAAGAAAAATTGTTTCTCATAATTAAGAAAAAGGTTAATGGAAATGTTAAAAGATAAAAAGCATATATAGTATAACAGGGATACACACAATAGGAAGGAATTGAGTAAAAAGATATTTTCACATGTTGCCAAGTTTGCTTTAGTCCAACTAATTTTAACATCATTAATTGGAATGAATCTTGAATTACATCAAATAAATATAAAAATTGCATTCTTAAATGAATAATGATTCGGGTTTGGTTTTATGTAAGTTTTAACTATTAACCATTGATAATCTGCAAGTACACAGTTTGTTAGCGTAATACCAAAGGCGTCAATCCCACAAGGAGGGAATTAATCTAATCCTAAAATCTAAGACCAGAAATAAATAACATAAATTTAAAATGCAACAAAATAAAACGAGAATTTAATTCAATCAATCAAACTAAGAATCAAACACGAAAATATTAATTATTAAGCAATTTGCAATACACCCAAGAATCAACTGAAGGAAATTACCAATTGAGAGAAAGAAAAATTTACTATGCTTAATGCTAACCTAACTGATTATGAATTATTTGATTGTTGGTTGTAGACTATCCTAGAGTTGATTACTCTCTCTCGAGTTATAACCATTAATCCTAAATCATAAACCCTAATCAAATTATGAAGGTTGCAATATCTCAATTTACAACCTATCCAAAACCCTAATTAGTTCTGAAGTTCTCTAATAAACTATCAGAAACCTATACGAGATCTCTCTCTGCATAAATTATCGATCTGATTTAATTCTAGTTTCTATTAAATCACCTAACTCTCGTTAGTCCAATTTAATCGTTTTCATTTTATTCACCCTCTCAGTTTATTATCTGATTATGCAATAGCATAATCAAACCACAACAATATCCAATAAACATATAAACAATCTAATTTACATTAATTCAAGAATAAAATTAAGAAGGTTAGTTTAGAACATCCTCGACATTCTAGATCCTATCATCAATTGTTCAATCCAATTCTATATAATAATAAAACTGAAAAGAACAAGAAATACAATATAAAGTGGATGATGGGAGGCAACGACGTCAGGAAACTACTTGATTCGGGAAGTATTTCGAGTTAACTTCTTCTCCTCTTCTCTCTTCCTTATTCTCTTCCTCTATCTCTCGATGATCTCTCTCTAGGGTTTCTCAAGGTAGCTGATGCAAAAACTTGTTTCTTTGCCTCTTTTTTTATATACTCTTGTGTTTTGAGTAATCCTAGGATTTTTTTAGGTTCCAAAAGGTCTAAAAAATTCCCTCGAAACTTGACATTCATGAGTGTCTACACATCTATCGACGCAGGTCATGATCGTGACTCACATTTGAGTCTTGTGCCATGATCGTGGGTCATTCCTTAGGCTTATATCATGATCATAAGATGTGGGCCACGATTGTGGGCTAAATTTGGAGCTTTTGTCATGATCGTGGGTCATTGTTTCGGCCCGAATGTCTTTGAAACTCCTCCGTTCTTTGATGTTGACCCTGAAATACTAACAAACATATCAACGTATCTCAAAAACATAACATTTAAGCTCAATAACTTGTACTAACAAATAAAACACTTAAAAAATAAATAATTAACAATCTAACACAATTCTAACCTAAACACATACTAAATGATTGAATTAAACGCTAAACACATATCAAACTATGCCTTAAAACACGATATAATTTACACTTACCAATATCCCCACACTTAAACGTTTGCTTATCCTCAAGCAAACAAAACAACAAACAACACAAAATCATAAAGCACACGTTGCAATAATAAGACAATGGCTTCAACTTCATAAAATAAATTTAGCTTTAAACACAATCATTCAAGTTGTTCCAAATAATTAACATGCAAAATCCGTGTCTAGAAGCTCTAGACTAAATATATATATTAATCAAAACTTAAATGTCAAGTTTATTCGCCCTTTTCAATTGTACACACACATTAATAATTATTTGTTTATTCAAACTTTGTAACTAATCCTAAGTACGTTTTCATGGAAAATCGAGCTATTTACAAGTTCGGTAGATTTTATCGAAAAATATTTTTTATTTTCTTTTTTTGTGGACATGAACTTAGTCTTTTACATAGAGGCAAACATTGGCGATGAATGTCGATCCAGTTACTCATCTAAGTCATATTTTTATTAAGCTGCTTAGTTGGAACGTCATTACAGTCTTTTGATGTAAAGGCACATATTTGTGATGCGTGTTGATTTGGTTACTCGGTTACATCACATTCTTAATTGGAGACTAACTCTTTTCATAACCCAAAAGTGGAATAGTTATTTATTTAAATTTTAGAAAAAAAATTTATTTTTTATTTAATGCCTACCTTATTGTTTTAGCGACTCATTTTCATGAAAAAAAATACTACAAAGTTAATTTAGTCAATAAACCTAGAATTATGAATGAATGTGGCAACTTATAGGGTGATAAACTAACACTAAATCATAATTAACTTGTATATTTAGCCAAAGAACCAGATCACTAATTTTGCGAGCTAATGACTCTTCACAACCTAATAGATCATGTTTAAAATTAAATCAATTTCATTCCATCTGAGCCATTGGCACCTTCACACAATTCACAATATGCAACCTAAACCAACTATCATATAATATGTAAAATTCACACCCAACCCCCCCACACTTAAACATCACATTGTCCTTAATGTGAGAAGGAGGCAACAAACACATATGGAAGGAAGAAATACAAAATAAAATAAAATAAAACAAAAATAAAAATAAAGACTAAATTTAAAAGAAAAGGGTTAGAAACAAAGTCTCACTGTGATGGTGGCGAGAATGGTGTTGGAGGTGGCAGTTTGAGCGTCGAAGTATTGATGAATTCAACTTATATCTCGACTCTAACGTCGTTGTGTGCAGGTCATCTCCTTCATCCTTCTAGAGTTCTTCGTAAGCATGTCAATAATTGCTTTAATGTTGATGGAGATTGTATCGAGCACTTTCTTCCAACCAGGTTCTTCTATGTCTTCTTCCCCTTTGGACTCCTCACTAGTCGAGTCCTCTTCTGCCTGCTGAGGTGGTGCTATGTTAGAACTCGCTTGACTAACCCTAGTCTTTGCATGAGTCTTTTGGCTGATGTCCCGGAGTTCCATGTTATGGGACTTTAGGATTTTAGCACACCACAAATAATGATGATTTAGAAAATTAGGGATGTAGACAATTAGTTCACTACAATCCACACCATGATACTCAACAGTGGCAAAAACCAAGTACCCCATACCCAAATTGTTGCTTCTCTTAGGTAGAATTGCAATAATAACATTCAACACATGTGTGGAGGTGCACACTGGGATGTTGTGGTCCATGCACCACAACAAAAAAGGCTCCTTTGTTAAACACTTGTTGGTTTCTGATTTATCAAAAACTATTTGACACATGAATTTATGCAATAATAAGTGCTCGTGGGTTCGTATAATGTTGTTGTATGCATTCTTAGTGTCGAATCGCTCTAACCTAGTGAGCTCATTCCAAACGTGAGAATCATCATGCTGATTGATAGTGGAAGATTCAGGGAAACTGTAAATATCACTCATGATTTCAATGTTCAGCTTATAAGTTCATCCCTGCAACCTAAATTACATTTCCTTAGGGTTACTAGGTTCGAAATGAAGCGAAGTGAAGAATTCGAGAGTGAGCTCCTAGTAGACAGGATATTGGAAGTGTATAAACTTACCCCATTAAATTCTTTTAGCTAAATTTTTTACCATATCTCATAATTCTAACCTATTAAGTACATCAAAATCAAAATATTTCGAGACTACTATCTATTTAACATTAAGGGATTGGAATCGAATACCTTCCTCTTCTATGTTAATTAGGAAGGGTGATCCAAAATTTGCTGCCCTATTCCTTCACCCTCAACTTGAGACTTGATTTCGTCCCAATTGGTTGTGCTTCACTGACTGCTTAATGTGCGGCATACTGGATTGCAAGTAGGTGGAAGTTAAAATAAAGAGGAAATTTGGAATTTGGTTAAAAAGAAGTGAGAGTGTTTGGAGGTTCTAACTTAGAAGATAAAGTTAAAATGAAAGTGATTGAAAAAATGAAGTATTAAATGAATATATAGGTGAAGGAAGGGTAAAATGGTAAAAATTTCATTCCACTGATTTTTTAATTTTTTCGCCTTTTGTCCTTCTACACATTCTCAAGATCCCTTCCTAACTCTTTATAACTCTTTCACCTCTTTTTTACTTACTTCCTTGATCATCTAACTCATGTTGAAGTCCTATGCCTTCCCAACCTTATTTGGAAACTAAATAACCTAACTGTATAATTCAAACTATCTAAATGTCAAAGGAAATAACATGGAATTAACAATCTATAGGTTGCCTCATATGTAGCGCTTCTTTTAACGTCGGTAGCTCAATGCTCTTCTTGTGCGTAAGGTGGTTCAAATGAATCGTTCAATGGTAGCGTAGTCGTCGATCTTACAATTTGCACATGAGCTATCATGCCTTGGGTTCCACCTTCCTTCTGCTTCACCTTCCTTCGCCTTCTCCTCCGCGATTGTTTCTTTTTAAATGCATTCCCATGATCCTCAATATCTTCTCATTGTCCTTGAGGTTTGGGTTCTTTGATGTTAGCTAGAAATAAGGGAGAACTGTTGTCATTCTTCGACATAGTAAAGGTTATTTGATGCTTTCTGACCCTCAGAGTTAGTTCCTCCATCAACGTCAATTATTGAGTAAGCAATAGCCAAGAATGGTTGTCCAAGGACTATAGGGGTTTCCATATCTTCTCTAATATCCAATACAAAAAAGTCTGTGGGGAAGGTAAATATATCGATCTATACTTGCACATCCTTAATAATAACCTTCGGCCGATGAACTGTTATGTTCGCCATCTTCACTAACATCATAATGCGTCCTACCTCTTCTAACCCCAATTTTTGACTAAAGGTATAAGGCATCATATTAATACTTGCTCTTAAATTTACGAATGCCCTGTTTATTTTAACTTCATTGATACTACAAAGAATGTAAAAATCTCCTAGGCCCTCTTTCTTCTATGCTATATTAGGGTTTTCTTCCACTATAAGCTCCTTAACCTTCTTCATGATTGATTCCTTTAATATGATTCTCGTTTGTAGTTATTCTGTTATGTCCTCAACATTGTTTAATTTAGCCCCCTTTGAATTCCTTGTTGCCTTACTTCAATTTGACTTCTCCTGAGCTAGAATATGGTATAGAAATTCAAGTCGAGGTTCCTCAATTGGCTTAATTATGAGCCCACTTGGAAGGAATTTCATATTTGCTTATCCTTCTTCATTGTTTCGATCTTCTTTCATATGTTCGAGTTTCTTTTCTTGGGTCTGAGTAATAGCCATGATTTGTTCGTTTGGGTTAGATTCGGTATTGCTTACAAGGGTTTCTACATTCCAAGTTGAAATTGCCTCTGCCAGTTGACCTACTTGGACCTCCAAATTGTGTATTGAAGAGGTGTGGTTTTTAGTAACTTGCTTAAATTTGCTTTCAAGCCTTATATGTGCATCCTCCATGCCTCCAATTTTATCTAAAATCCTATTTAACTTGGATTCCATTGAGCTCGCTTTATCTTGTTGAAAATCTAGTTATCCTTGGGGTCTGAATTGTCCTCCAGCATTATTCGTCCAAGAGAAGTTGGGGTGATCCTTCCACCTAAGGTGTAAGTGTTGGATTAGGGATTGTTTCCCCCTCCTCGTTGAAATTGAGCTCCCATATAACTAACTTGCTCCGAATTGTTATCCTTCATCAAAAAGCAGTTCAGCGTATTATGGTCCATCTGTCCTTAATGTTCACACTTTAGTTGCACGGCTTTTACTGAAGCTGAAGATAAATTCTTCATGCTATTGAGCTGTCAAGCTAAGTTTCAATTTCTGCCTGCATCTCCATCATTTGATCAACAACTACAACTCCTTTTTGTTCACGAAAAGTAGTGGGTTATTTACTCCGCTCGTTCTTGCATAGGCTACTATTACTCGCCATCTCCTCTATCAGCTCTTCTGCTTCATCTACTGTCTTTCTTATCAATGATCCTCCTAAAGCTACACCAATCGTGCCTCTCGTATGTAGGGTTGCTCCATTATAGAATGTTTTCCAAAACTCCTTAGGTAAGTTATAGTGTGGGCATTTTCGTTGCAAGTCCTTGTATCATTCCCGCATTTCATAGATTGATTCCCCATCACTTTACTAGAAATTGGTAATCTCCTTGATAATCTTCACAGTCTTGGTAAGGGGAAAACACTTGTCTAAAAAGGCACGAACTAGTTGATCCTAAGTGGTGACATTGGCTGGGTTGAGGGAGTGGTACCAAGCCTTTGACTATCACTTAGGGTAAAAGGAAAAAACCTAATTCTTACCTCATCCTCTGACATATGATGGTACCGAAAGGTATCATAGATTTCAAGGAAATTGACTATTTGTGCATTGAGATATTCATTTATTAGTCCATAGAATAGCACATGTTGTTGAAGCATGTTTAGGAGTGCTGGTTTAATTTCAAAAGAGGCTGCTTGTACAGGTAGCCTAGCTACTCCTTGGTTAGCCGCATTGAACCTTGGTCTCATGAAATCCATGAGGATTCTTTCTTGACATCTTTGGTTAGCTTCGAGATCCAAATCTTGTTGAAATTCCTAGGCCATTGTTGTTTTTTCAATTTCTTCTTCTTCTTCACGTCGAGCTTTCCTATTTGATTGTTCTAATCGAGTGATATCTAGCTCTAAGGTTTCAGTTGCACGACTCGATCTTATCGTAACTCTTTCTTTCATGCAAGAGCACAGATTCAGAAATAGAAAGAAAGAAAAAATGAAAACTAAAAACTAACTAAAACACCTTAGACTAAAGAACTAAACTAATTGCCTCACCAACAATGATACCAAAAACTTAATTGGGGTTTGGTTGTGTGTAAGTTTTAATTATTAACCATTGATAATCCGCAAGCACATGGTTCGCTAGCGTAGTACTAAAGGTTTCGATCCCATGAGGCGGGAACTAATATAATCCTAAATTCTAAGGCTAGAAACAAATAACGGAATAAGATGCAACAAAAATAAAACGAGAATTTAATCTAGTCAATCAAATTAAGAATCAAACACGAAAATACTAATTATTAAGTAATTTGCAACACACTTAAGAATCGACCGAAGGAAATTACCAATTAAGAGAAAGGGAATTTTACCTATCCTTAATGCTAACACAACTGATTATGAATTATTAGATTGTTAGTTTTAGACTATCCTAGGGTTGATTACTCTCTCTTGAGTTATAACTATTAACCTTAAATCATAAACCCTAATCAAATTATGGAGGATGCAATCTCTTAATTCAAAACCTATCCAAAACCTTAATTAGTTCTAAAGTTCTCTAATAAACTATTAGAAACCTATATGAGATCTCTCTCCTCACAAATTATCGATCTAATTTAATTCTAGTTTCTATTAAATCACCTAACTCTCGTTAGTCTAATTTAATCATTTTTCATTCGATTCACCCTCTTAGTTTGTTATCGAATTATGCAATAACAGAATCAAACCACAACAATATCCAATAAACACATAAATAATCAAATTCTCATTAATTCAGGAATAAAATTCTGAAGGTGAATTTAGAACATCCTCGACATTCTAGATCCTATCATCAACTATTAAATCCAATTATATACGATAATAAAACTAAAAAAGGAAATACAATCTAAAATAGATGACAGGAGGTAGCGATGTCGGGAAACTGCTTGATTCAAGAAGTACTTCGAGTCAGCTTTTGCTCCTCTTCTCTCTTCCCTCTTCTCTTCCTCTATCTATCGATGATCTCTCCCTATGGTTTCTTAAAGTAGTTGATGCAAAAACTCATTTCTCTATTTAGCAAAAATAACTCATTTCTCTGCCTCTTTTTTTAATATCCTCTTGTGTTTTAGGTAACCCTAGGGTTTTTCAAAGTCTGAAAGGTCCAAAAAAATTCCCTCAAAACTTGACGTTCGTGAGCGTCTGCACGTCTGCCTAACGTAGGCCACTACTGTGGCCCTACAGGCCACAATCGTGGCTCCCTTCTGAGCCTTCTGTCACGATCATGGGCCATTCCCCAGGCTTATGTCATGATCGTGGCATATGTACCACGTTCGTGGGCCAAATCTAAAGTTTCTGTCATGATTGTGGCCTAATATGCCACGTCCGTGGGTCATTTTTCAGCCCGAATGTCTCCGAAACTCCTACGTTATTCAATGTTGATCTTGAAATACTAAAAAACACATCAAAATACCTCAAAAACATAATATTTAAGCTCAAAGACTCCTACAAAACACTTAAAATATAAATATTTAACAAACTAACACAATTCTAACCTAAACACAAACTACATGATTGAATTAACGGCTAAACACATATCAAACTATGCCCCAAAATATGATGCAATTGACACTTACCAAAGAACTAAATAAAAATATCTATGTGGAACAACTAATAGATTTTATTTAGCAGGGTTAGGAGTATAAAGTGTGTAGATTGTTAAAGTAAACCTATGGTCTAAAGTAGTCTTCAAGGTAACGGGATGTCAATTTTTATAGTGAATCATACATATTTTAAAATGATTGACAAATACCATTGTACATATTTTAAAGTACCCAGTAGTAAATTTGTGATTTTGTAATTATATATAGATAAAAGTTTGATATCTAGTAATAATAATAAAGATTGTCAAGCAAATCAAATATTAGTTATCAACTATATTTGAGATGAAAGAGATTAGTAAGGTTACATACATCCTTGGGAGTAAAACCAAGGATTGTTTAAAAAGATTGTTGTCCTTTTCATAAGCTACATGTATCAAGCAAATATTTGAATTGTTTCAAATGCTGGATAATAAACCATTAGATATGGCAATTGATAAAGGAGAGTGTATAAGCATAAGTAGAGTCCTCAGACGCTATAAGAAGAGAATGGGATGAAGAAGTTTCTTTATTATAATGTAGTTGTAGTTTGATATACAATATGTTCATATACAAGACTATATAAATGCATTGATGGTAGGATAAGTAATAGATATTAGTCAAATTCTAGATAGACACATTAAAAAGTAGCGAAGTATTTAAAAGGAACCATAAATTACATAATATTTTATGAAGAAAGTAATTTGGATCTCGAAGGATATACTAATGTTAATTGAGAAGTGACATAGATGAAAAGGCAATATGCATTTGAACTTATTTTTTAAACTAAATAATGGAACATTATAGAGTAGTAAGAAGTAAATGTCTGTTGATTTTTCAACGATGGTTGTTAAGTTCATGTTGTTTTTAGCAGTAATATAAGAAATTGTATGACTTAAACATTTCATAGATCATTTGAATGTCACTACGAATGTTATTGGCCCTATTATGATACATTGTGATAATCAAGTAACAACTGTGTATACTAAAGATCTTAAATATCATTATAAAACCAAGCATATTGTTATTAAGTACAATTATATCAAGATTATAGTACCTTGAGAGAAGTGAATATTGAGTATCTTCCTACGAGATAGATGAATGTAGATCTTATAACCAAGTTGATTATTAAAGATGTGTGTTTTTTTGTTATATTATGATTGTGTAGGATTTATTTTTTATTTTTTATTTCAAGCATGATGTTTCGAAGCCATATTTATCAAGTATGTGATATAACATATATTTAGTTAAGTGTTAAACATCAAATTTTTAAATGAATTTAGATAAAAATTCAGTTATGAAACTATGAGAATGCTTAAATTTAAGTTAAGTGTTGGTTTTAAAATAAATGTTTGAATGAGTGTTAAAGATTTAGTTGTACAAAAGCAGTATGTTTCATATATATGAGATACCTCTCCATACAAGTAATCACCTCCATTATTCTAAATGAATTAAGATAAAATAAGTTTTATGATGCTTATCTAAGTGATAAACGAAAGCTTAAGATTTAAAACATGAATGTTAATATGATGTACATTCAAAAGTAAAAAGGTCTTTAGTAATATCACAACCTAAGAAATAATGTACTTAATCTATCTGTCTTAAAATATTAGATGTAAGTTTTGAAAGATGAATTAAATGATCAAATAAATAAACTCAAGTTAGGTATTGCATATGTCTAAACTATTATTTGTACAATATTATGAGATAAGACATATAATATGATGAAAAGAGAGTAAATATTGTACCATATAAATCATATTATATGCCTATATTCAATTAATAAGTATAATATAATGCGTAATCCCAAAATATATTATGTAAGGATCTTTGAGACTATATGACTTAAAAATTAAATATACTTTTTTAATCGGATTCTAATTCTAAACATTTGAATTAAGGTTTGCTATCTTAAAATATTGGTAAATGATTATGAATAATTCAGTATAATGGGATATTCTAGAAAAATAAATTAATTTAGTTTGAAAATTAAGATAATTAATGATGCTATTAATGATTTAGGGTGTACATACCAAGCAAGGATTTTAAAACCAAATCGGACTAGCTAGTTCAACATGTTAAAGTATGAACCAAGTACCTTTCTAGTTCAGTTCATACTTATAGTCATAATAAACAAATTTTGGGTTATTTATTACTTAACTAACCAGCTTTCCTTAATCGTAACCCTACCTTCTTCACTTTTCTTTGATTTTTGATTTTTTAAACTCCATATCTAACCAAACTTCAATCTCTTTTACAATTTTGTTCAACCTTGGAAGTATTTTCAATCTCCATCTCCAATGAAACTCAGCCTCTTTAATAACTCTTCAATTTTGTAACTTTTTTTCAACCTTTTCAATAAAAAATAAAGAAGAAGTAAGATTAGGGGTATTTTTGTTTTCACTTTTCAAGTTTTTATCGATGCAAGGATTAGGGTATTTATGTTTTCAAACTTTAATCTTCTTTCTTATCACTTTCATCTTTCTTATTTGGTTCATTATTTATGTGATTTATGATTTGTGAATCTATTTCAAAGGTTTATTGGGTCTACGTTGTGATTGAAGTTTTAAGGCATAGAAGCAATTAGTTTGTTGGAGGAAAATTTGGGATTATGGGGTTGAGACACTGATTATCTTTTCAGCTTCAACATGTCCTCATTCATCCCAAAAGAGAAAAAAAAACAGTATAGATTTTACTAATGTTAGCTTCTACAAAACTTAAGTTAATCTATATAAAAGTTTTAGGCTTTTAGCTTCTATAAAACTCTAGTTCAGGTAAACAAGAAGGCACATGATTTGATTTTACTCTTTCTTCCTGACCTTTATGACGTTTTTAGCTGCCATTTGAAGTTGAAAACAGTCATATAGGGCTTGTACGGTGTTAGATGAAATGGTTAAAAGCAAATTTCTAGTTATGAATGAAACTAGTAACCTGTTACTGTTAGACATTTTTGTCCTTAGGGATAATTTTGTCCATGTCTCATAAAGTTGGACTAATATTAATTGCAATTTTGGTTTTTAAATAAATTATCGGTTAAGTTACGTCATTTGATCCAGATAAAGATAATAAAGTGGCCCAATAAATGATCTAGATTAATGGATCAAAGTCTGGGTAGAAAATGAGTCCCGATTAGTGTAGACCAGGTCCATATCAACCTTGTGATGGGAAAACCCGATATGGAAGCTATATAAAGGTTAAGGTCTCCTGCAGTTACTCAAGAGTTCATTCACGAGCATAAGGATTCCTGACCCGTTAGGGAAGTTCGTGATCTGAGGAAACTGTAGAAAGACCTAACCCGTCAGTCGGTGATCACTTTCTACTAAAGGTCCCGGGAGATTCGGAGACGTTTGGAGCTCGGAATCAACTTCGAAATTAGAGATGGAACCGAAATCTAGGTATTCCGCATTACCTTTATTTTTAATCCTTTCATGTAGATCCGGGGTACGTAATAAGGCTCCCACTACGTACCAGCATGTGATATCAGAGCGGTTACGTGATTAGATTGCCGAAAATGAAGGTTTTTCGATTTTTCATCTCATTTGGTTTTTCTTGGTTTTTGATTCGTTTTTCAGTTTTTTAACGTATATAATTACGTAAAAGTGGCATACATAAGGTTAGCTACGAAAAATGGGTTAAAAACAGGCCGAATGGAGCAAAAAAGGCCTCATGGGATGCCGAAAATCGCCTCCAGCGTCGGAGGTAGCTGGACCGTCAAATGCATGTGCCACACACGCCCGACTTTGCTGCAAGGCGTGGAAGCATGCCTGTACAGACGGCATGTGCCTAGCACGCGCCAATCCTGGAGAGTCACGTCTCTCCAGCGAGCGAGCGATGCATGTCGCACGTGCACTGCATGTCCGAACTGTCCACGCGTCAAACACGTGGCATGGCGGATACCGGACACGTGTTTTGTGCGTGATGACGCGTGCAATGCACGTGCCAAATGCTTGAGACGTGCGTCTGACAGCGAACGTGCACCACTCCGTCACGCCCGCCGACGTCAACAATGACGTCGACGGCTGACGCCAGACACGTGTATTGCGCGTGATGACGCGTGCAATGTATGCGCCAGATGCCTGAGACGCGCGTCTGACAGCACGCGTGCAATGCACGTGCGCCTCTCTGTCACGCGCGTCTACGTCAACAATGACGTCGGCGGCTGACGTCAGCATGATGTCAGCCGCACGGAAACTGCTATAGTGATTAAAAAAAACCTCCAAAATTTCATATTTCCCGTAAAGGTACCCCGGGGTGTTTTGGTCAGTTTCTAGGTCCGAAAATTTTATAAAGTAACCTTTTTCCATTTTTTTGGATTTATTACATTTGTAATAAATTAAAGTTTAGCTCTAGAAAAATGAATTAAGGTATTCTAAATCAGATTTCGATTGAATTTTCATGCTTCAGACTTTGTATGAAGGAGATACATGAGGTCTCGGGTCTCGAATCTCATTTTCAGTGTTCGGGATTGCATGATAATCAATCAAAAATAGGAATTGAGACATTCTAAAGCCATTTTTGAGTGAATTTTCGTGCAATGAACTTGCCATAAAGGAGATACATGAGGTTGTCGTGTCTCAGGAGGTCGGTTCAGTATCCAGTGACGCACGATAATCACTCTACTAAGATTTTTCGTTTACGAAATCTCGAATGAAGTTTTTGAAGAATGTCTTCAGCACATGTGTGTGACAATGAGATTGTGCATTCGAATTTTTGCATTTATTGAGGTTATATTGCCACATACAGTATGCCCATAAAGAATGTGAGGATGACATAAGGATGTATCCCTTGTATTTGTGGACTTTTTAGACGCTGATGAGAATGTAGTCACCAAAGTGGCCTTTCAAGTCAGTATTCTGAATTGTTTTGCTTACATGTTGGGGGATGTC
>JANVCQ010546599.1:0-17348 GCA_025531925.1 Erythroxylum plowmanianum | reverse complement strand
TATGATCGGAATGGATTTTTACAGAGTATTAATCCAGTGTCTGCATGTTGGAATTATTAATTGAAACATGTATCAGGGAACATTTGCTCAAATAAAGAGTTTATAGTAATATCATCACTTCTAGATAATTTAAAGAGATTTAGTGATTAAACTAGCACTAGTAGTTTGATGGACTGGCGACCCATCAAGTTTTAACACCAAGATGAGATCTTGTGTGTTAATCACCATATAAAGTAAAATGAGAGATTTAGAAGGAAAAACCAACATAAGGAAAAAACGGTAATTTTACCCTTTGTTGTGTGGATAGCTATAATAAGATTCTAAATAAGGTTTGCAATTGGACATAAAATATGCATTCTCATAATATTTAACAATTGAAGAGTTTAACTAATTGTCTTTAGTGAATCACATTTAGTTAATAAGCTAGAATTATTTCTAATGAGATTAAATTAATTCTAGGCTTATTGGAGCATGAATTATCAAAGTGCAATAAGATTCCCCACTTGGTTTCTAGGAAGGTTATCAAGCTAAGTAAGAAATATAAATGGAGGTTTTAAAAGCCTATAATTGAATATTGGGCTTGCTCAAAGTAATGGTTAATTAAAATCCGCAATGTACATTTAGAAATGGGCTAGACTTTGGTTTGATGTAATTGATTAGATTAATTATATTAAAAAAATTTTAAGGAAAGGAGTAGCATTTTCAGTTTTATTAGGGTTGAATGTTCAGCTGAAAATTTAACATACAAATGCTAAATAAAGATGATCTTTATTATTTACACAAAATTTTAGCCAAATCCAAGGGATAGATCTTCAGATATAGACCCTAGATTATCAGAAGGTCCATCTGGAAATGCACTATTTCATGGAAAAGAAATCCAATCCAAATTCAACTTGATATCTAGCCCAATTTATATTGGTTTTGACGATGTAGAAGAGAGATCAGACTTCAATATGGATTTGGAAACTTCAAAGATGGTAGAGGAATCTTCCATACTCATGTATGCGTAAGTTGGTGGTGTAGGCTTTCATTTGTGGTGTCCAAGGTGGAAAGGAAAGGAGATGTGGCATGGTGAGGTGCTGATCACGTGGATGACATCATCATATGACCAATAAAGGGCTACCACGTCATCAAATCTTCCGAAAGGTTGCTGTCGAAGTTGTGTACTTGTTGACAAAAATGATTACGATGATGAAATCCATGTTACACTGCCGATAGGAAATCCTTGTGGAACTAGGATTCCTAATCCTACTAGGATTAGGATTACTCATCATCCATAATTTTAGTCACCGATTTTACTTTTCACCATGAATCATCAAAATAGGAAATCCTAGTCAGAGTAGGATTTTTGCAACCTCGATCATTCTTGATCATTTCAACCTCCTCGTTCTAAATATGAACTCTATTTGCACTAATTCTACCTTGTTTAGCTCATATTCTTCACTTCATGTCCAAAAGTACTTGTAGAGCACAAAGTAAGATAAGTGAATCATTTTGTATAGAAAACAGGATCAAATACTAGGTGTTAAGGTACTAAAAAGATAAGAAAATATGATTGTATCATGTGCTTACACAAACTCATGTGTTTTACTACTCTTATAATTCTTCTTAGTTCTTTATAGAACTAAATAAACCAAATCAAGACAATTAAACTTGCAGCAAATCCAAAAGGATTATAATGTTAGAAAGGAAACTGAAATAATAAGAAAGGATCAAGAACAAGTAGAAATGGTTGCAAAGGAATAAGAAGACAACAAATTAGGGATAGGAACAAAGAAATTGAATTAAAAATATAAGAAAAATAGGGGGCTTAAATAAACAAATTGAAAATATGATTTCTAGTAAAATAAAGATTAACAACTAATTTTGACTAAGAAATAGCCTCTCTATTTTGTAAGGATAAGACTGTGTACTATCAAACCTCCCCAAACCCTGCGTTGGTGTAGGATTTAAACTGGGTGTTGATGATGGTGATGAAATCCTTATAAAAGAGATATAGCTCTTTTAATAGCTAAAATAACTAGCCTCAATCTTCATTTTTTTCAATTTCATAAATTATTTTTACTTTTATTTTTATATATAGATATTTCAGACCTAAAATCCTGCCTCAATCGTCTTCTTTTCTTTTCAATATGATAACATTTCTTGAATGGGAAAAATAGAAACAAAGATTGAATGAACAAAAAGGAGAAAACTTGCATAAAACAAGAACAACAAGGCAAACAGAAAACAAGTGGAATGAATAGAAAAAATAGAAGGAAGAACACACTAAATTAAAGATAATCAAACCAGATTTAATGCTAAGCTCTACACCAAATGATGTGAACATCAAGGATGAGCCTTGAAACCTAACAATGGTTTAATGGATGCGAGGAACCTAAGAAAGATAAAACAAGTTTTTGGATTGATAAGCCTTGACCAAAGGTATATGATAGGTTTTGAATGTCACAAGATAATAAGATTGATAAGTTCACAAGTTCATAAAAGAATCAAAGACAAATTAACCTCAGTCAAATGAATTCTGAAATTTTCTTAAGTGTCTTCAATAATACAGTGGTTGCCTTTATATACAAATTAGTTTGTGCTAACTAATGTAAGAAAACATCCTAATTGAATAAGTTGACCAAAATAAAAAAATCACCCATGATTCAAGCTATCATAGAGTAATCGCAATCCTAACAATTGGTTTGGATAAGAAATTAGACGAAAATACATTATTTGAACATTTCTTCGAGATTGAAATAACTTAGACACTCATTGGGCTTCTTGACTCAACTTCGATCAGATTTGCGGGGCGTTTAATTCATTCCATGCTAATTAGAGCTTATTTAGTCGATATCCCTTCAATTAGCCCATCTATAGCTTCCTTTATCTTCTTGGCTCTAGCAACTGCAATTTGTCGTCCTTGAAAGATCAATGGATCCTCTAGAGGTTCTTATCACAGCCTTTGGATTCTTGTCAAAACCTTTTATGCATCACTAACTTCATCTCCTCTCACAAACTAATAAGCCTTTCACTATTCCTATGCTTATTAATCACAAATTGATCCCATTAATTACTAATGTAATTCTTAAACTCAACCACTACAAGTTTTATCTTCATTTCATCGAAATAGTTATGGCAATAAAACACAAATTCTACCTTCCTCTCCCACTCTAAATATAACTCAAGATCATTTTTACCTTAAAAGGTAGGGATTTTTGTCTTAATGCTACCTAAGTTGTTTCTTTGATAAACCCTTTTTTCCTTACTATAACTACTCTCTTATGAATTGCAATTCTCATCTTCCTCCTCCTCAACTGAATGTCTCACAAATGATTTATATTGGAATGAAAATTCTATATTATCCAACTTAGTATCTAGTGCCTTAAATTGATCTTAGGCATCCTTCACAAGCTACTTAAGGTTACGGTCAGACCTATTTTATCCATTACCCATGTTTTAAAAAATTGCAAAAATTCGTTAGAAATATAAAAATGGTTTTTCCTAACATACTCCCTTATGCATTTACAGTCAAGATTCTTTAACTACTCGTATTTCACTCAATCTGGCATTTTATGATGATGTTCTCTCCCTCTTGCCTCTTACTACTTGACTTCCACTTGTAAATCCTTTAGCAAAAACCTAATCAATGATCCTATCAAAATAACTAGAAATAACTAAATGGAAGGAAAAAAACAAGAATTTTTAGTGATGGTAAGAGGTTAAACAAGAGTAAACAAGGAATAAATAGCGAGTCAACTAATAAATCAAATAAGAATTGATAGAAATCATGAATTTAGCAACTATACACCCCAATAGCTAAAGAACTAAGATACATCTGGAATGCAAACTAACACCCTCCATAATTGATGGAAAGCTAAACTGTTCAAGTTTGAAAGTAAGAAACAAACAATTCCAATCACTCTATCAAAGGTATAATGATAAAATAATTAGAACAACACTTTAAATTCTCTTAAACATAACAAACTAAATTAGTTTGATAAATTCTGAAACTAATGCAAGAATTTTAAACAAAAATCTCACACAAAAATTTTAGATGTTTTATATTCATCAAATCATTTGTTTACAAAGAAAATGAACATTGTTTATATTGAACAAAGGCTAAGGCATAAATTCAACTTTGATTTAACACGAATTGTAACTACTCATTTAATGTTAGCCCCACCACTTGACAACTAAGCTATGAATATTAGTTTTAAATAGTTTATCCTTGTAACTCCTTGTTCTAATTAAGAGATAATTAAGCTCACACTGAACAAAATTAAAAGCCTAATTTTAGCATGCTGAATTCACGCAACAAATAAACCATGCCCAGCTTACTAAGTGCAAAATAACACAAAATAACAACCTAAGATCCAAATGCACATAATCAAGGAAGATTGGCGTTTTATTGTTCAACAGGCTAGATTGATTCAAACAATGTGGTTGGATCATTGTCTTCATGATTGGAGCATGTTTGAATCATGTTAACAATTTTAAGCTCTTCTTGCATACATAGATCCTTGATAGAATTTAGGTGAGCTTGTTCCTTTCAGATGTCTTCAAGTAAGCAAGTTAATGCTTCTTTCATGCTTTTAGCATTAGCTCTTGTCGTTGACCCTCCACGAATGGGTTAAGAATATTACTTCTTGATGTTACCTCTAACCTTTTCTGAATCATCCCCTCGTTGATTCATATCAAGAATGCTCTTAACTTATGTTTGTGTTTTAGTTTCTTAGGTTAATCTCTTTGGTAATTAAGACTTTAGATTAGCTAAAATCATTTTTTTAATCTTTCTTCGCTTTCATTTAACTCCTATAAAAAAATTCAATAAAGTTTAATTCTAAACGAATGCAAACATGATCATATTTATTTTCTTGAGATATCAAACACATCAGGTGGTATTAGAGTTATGTTTTAAAGTTTCCTTAAGCATCAAACGATTCCAGTCTTTACTTCATGAATCTAGTTTGTGATTTTGCAAAATGGACAATGATGGAGAGTCAAAGAAGTTAATCAAAGAAGCCATGATCAAGAAAGTGGCAAAAGTGACCAAGTCTTTTGGATAACACTTTTTCTAGTATAAGAGACTAAAGGTAATATTGAAGGCATGGTTCATCAAGTTATTTAGTGTAAGGGAGGAAAGAGTGACGTCAAGTTTGATAAGTTGGAGAATTGAAGCAAAACTAGAGCCAATTCATCAAGTTATTCATTATAAGGCAGGAAAGAGTGAATTCAAGTTTGATGAGATGGAGAATTGAATTCAAGTTTGATGAGATGGAGAATTGAAATTAAAGCCAATTTTCTTAAAACCCCACGAACTAATTTTGATGAGAGTTTACCCTAAAGATTTGCTTGAATGGTTAAAGAGAACCAAAAAAAAAATTTTGTACAAAGGATTTGATGACAAGAAGAAGTTCAAGGTGGCAATTCTCAAACTCACTAAGTTTACAGATCTTTAGTATAAGAATCTAAAGGCTAAACGTATAAAAGAGGGAAAGGAGAAAAATGGGCTCATGGGAAATATTTAAGAAACATATGAAGAAGATGTTCCTTCCCTAAGAGTATAAGCAAGATCTCTATATACATCTCATTAAGTTCAAACAAGAAAACTTAAGCTTGGAAGAATATATTATAGAATTTGAGAAGTTGGACTTACTTCATAACATGGAGGAAAAGGAGACACAATGTATAACATGCTTCACTGAAGGTTTGTTTTTGTACAAAGGATTTGATGACAAGAAGAAGTTCAAGGTGGCAACTCTCAAACTCACTAGGTTTGCAGGTGTTTAGTATAAGAATCTAAAAGCTAAACGTATAAGAGATGGAAAGGAGAAAAATGGGCTTATGGGAAATATTTAAGAAACATATGAGGAAGATGTTCCTTCCCTAAGAGTATGAGCAAGATCTCTATATACATCTCATCAAGTTCAAACAAGAAAACTTAAGCTTGGAAGAATATATTAGAGAATTTGAGAAGTTGGACTTACTTCATAACATGGAGGAAAAGGAGACACAATGTATAACATGCTTCACTGAAGGTTTGTTTTTGTACAAAGGATTTGATGACAAGAAGAAGTTCAAGGTGGCAACTCTCAAACTCACTAGGTTTGCAGGTGTTTAGTATAAGAATCTAAAAGCTAAACGTATAAGAGATGGAAAGGAGAAAAATGGGCTTATGGGAAATATTTAAGAAACATATGAGGAAGATGTTCCTTCCCTAAGAGTATGAGCAAGATCTCTATATACATCTCATCAAGTTCAAACAAGAAAACTTAAGCTTGGAAGAATATATTAGAGAATTTGAGAAGTTGGACTTACTTCATAACATGGAGGAAAAGGAGAGATAATGTATAAAATGCTTCATTGGAGGTTTGAAGCCTTCAATTGCTAATCAAGTGGAGGTTTCGATTTGTAGCACTTTTAAGGAGGTATGTAACCTTACTCTTAAGTTTGAAAAATAAGAGAAGAGGCTTATTAATGAAATGGTTGTTAAAGGCCATACTAACTCCCAAAGCAGATTCATGACTAATGTAACCAGCATCAGGGTAAAAGAAAAGGTAAGCTCGAGTTCACAAAGGGGCAGTTTAGACAAGAAAAAAGAGAACAACAATAAAGAAAAGGTGAATGTCCAACTTCAAGCAAAAGAAAAGACCAAGCATAAGTGCTTCAAATGTTAAGGGTTTGGGCATTATCAACAAGAGTGCCCTACTAAGCAACTCTTGATAATTCAAGAGATGTAAGAGGTTAAGAAAGAAATCTCAAAACAAACCCATGTTGCTCCATAAGAAGGTGACACTAGGAGTAAAGTTGTCTAAGACTTGGAAATGGAAGCTCATAAGGAAGGGGAGTTTTGATGATTAGAGATGTCTTAAGGGCTAAAAGTGTCCCCTTAGATGCAAAGCGAAGAGAGCAATTTTTCCATACGTAACACATAGTTAATGGTAAGCTTTGCAATGTAATCGTAGATGGTGGAAGTTGTACTAACATTTCCTCAACTTTTTTGGTTGAGAAACTGAACTTGTCTACTAAGAAGTACCCTAAACTGTACTTTTTAATATGGTTAAACAATGGAAATAATTTAAACATAACTAAACAAGTTGTGGTGGCATTTTCAATTAGAAAAAAGTATTTCTTTGTAACATATTCCCAATGAATGTGTACCATATCCTTCTTAGGTAACCATGGTAGTACGATAGCAAGGTAAATCATGAGGAATTTATAAATTCCTATTCAGTCAGGAAGGATGCAAAAAACTAATCACTTTGTTGCCATTAATATCTTCTAAAATTGCAAATAGAAGAAAGCAAACCAAGCAAAGAGCTACTAGTTATTGATAGAACCAAATTTCTAAGGGATTTGTGAGAATGCAAAGGAGCCTTTGTGTTGGCTTTTAAGGAAGCCAAAGCGATAGAGGCCATATGAATTCCTCTAAATTTGCAGTAGCTATTAAGTATAATTTCAAATATGTTTCCCAAAGATTTGCCTATAGGTTTACCTCCTTTTCATTAGATTGAGCACCAAATCAACTTAGTACTAGGTGCATCACTTCCCAATAAGCCCACTTATAGATTTAATCATGAGGAAACACAAGAACTGCAAAGGCAAGAGCAAGAGCTGTTAGATCGTGATCACATTCACTAGAGCATATCCTTGTGACATTCTAGCATTGTTAGTTCCAAAGAAGGATGGGTTGTGGAGAATGTGCATAGATAGTTGTCAACAACATAATAAACCTTTATAGGTTTTTGATGCCTAGGCTTGATGCTACACTCAATAACTTACACGAATAGGTTTTTCCCAAGACTATTCTTTGTAGGGGCTGTCACCAAATTCGAATGCACTATAGAGATAAATGGAAGGCAATATTTAAAACCACTTATGGGCTATATGAGTGGTTAGTCATGCCTTTTGGGTTAATCAATGCACTTAGCACTTTCATGCACCTAATGAATGAGGTACTAAGTCATTTACTTGGAAACTTTAGTGTTGCTTATTTGGATGATATTCTCATGTACTTTAAAGTGACGCGATACATTTAAAGAATTTTAAATTTCTATTTGAAACTTTAGGAAAGTACAAAAGCCTTCGGGAAGGTGGAGAAGTGTGCATTCATGACTTTCAATGTTTTATTGGGATATGTTGTATTCCACGAGGGAATCTCGATGGATCAAGCAAAGGTTAAAGCTATTAGAAGCTGGCCAACTACAATTGAAGTAAATCATTTGTTAATATAGAAATATGATATGATATGTAGTAATCTTTTCAAAAATATTAGCTTTTGAGACTTCTTGAATTTCTTTACAAAAATTCAAATGATTACTAAAACATTTTGCTAAAGTTGATAAGCAATGCAACCGCAAGTAATATTGTCTACTCATCTAACAACAAGAAAATTAAGAGTAAGGGTTAGAGAATAGACTCTGTGATTTTATACAAGTTCACCCCAATCCTTGGGCTATGTCCAGTCCTCAAAGTTAGTCTGAGATTTGCTATACTCTTCAACTTTACAAGTATTCTTTCTACACTTGCAGAGCCTCTTTAGGTCTCTCTCACAAAGTATTCTTTACTAGTTGTATTAGCATCTCTAGGCTCTAGCCTTCCTTTCTCTCTCTAAGAAAAGCATTTTTAAGGTTTAGGTTACAGATGTATTCGCTCACTTCTTTCGTAATTTGAACACAAAATTTTTGCTAATGTAAAAGCATTCGTTATCTTAGTCTTCAACTAGAACTGGTATTTATAGCCTAAGTCTCCAACTGTCTTCTTGAAAACTACTTCTTGAATCTTCTAGAAATAGTTATTAGTTGAGCCCTATAACTAACTTCAACTAACTAACTAAATATCTTCCTTTTATATCGTCTAGAATAATGCTTCTTTTGTTATTATGTTTCATTTGTTATATCACTTCGTCTATTGCCATGCTTTGTCTAGTGTCGCACTTCATTTGTTGTTGTGTTTCATCTGTTGTCGCGCTTCCTCTAGTGTCATGCTTCATCTGGTGTCACACTTCATGTGTTGTCACACTTCATCTATTTTTGCACTTCACTTAGTTGACCGCACACCTTCGGAGTTGACTAAATGTTACTAATATTTTTCTGCACACATAACAAACCTATCAAATCAATTCTTACATTTCTAAGTTTATTATTTTTTGATTGTCATCAAAATTAATAGAAGTGAAGTCCTCTTAACTTAACAATCTCCCCTTTTTTGATGATAATCATAATTTTAGAAGATAAAATGATATTTATAGACGAATAGTATTTCGATGAATAATAAAGCAAAAAAAAGAAAAGAATTGCATACAAGATATATACAATGCTAAGATATATATACAATGCTTTCTCATTCTCCTCTTTTTCTCCTTCTCCCCCTATTTGTTATTAATCAAAAAGATTGTTCATCATAGATGCTTCAGAACTTTAGAAAACATATGTTATATGTCAGTGCGGATCATCTTGAGGTCTTGTTCAATAATAACTTGTAATAGTGCTACTTCCTCATGCTTCAAGAAATGTCACTGAGTCAACTAGCTCATCAATCTTAGTACGAACTTCTTCAATTTCTTTTACTAATGCTTCCTGAACTTCTTTCTAACTGTAACTTGCTTCTGTCAAATTTATGAAATGCTTCAAGAAATTTGGATTATCAGTAGAATCTTGTTGTATTTCACTAAGTGGATGAAGGTTTTCAACAGCAGATGGTTCTAAAGGTAAAACATCTAAATTTATAATTTTGATAGAGGGTAAACTTAAAGGTCATTTTCCTTTTGGGAGACCAAGATCATCAGGTCAAGGTAGTTTAAAAATTGGTTGCCTAAGAAGGTGTAACACATTCTTGACTGAAGGTATTAAACCTAAAGGTCTAAAATGCATGACCAAATGCACAAAGGTTTCTAAGTTGAAATTGATACCTTCAACCATGATAGTTTTGTACTGTCCTTCATTCATTTTTCCAACTACCTTGAAGTTTTCATCTGTGGTTGAAACTCCAAATTTACTTCCTGATGCTTTTGAATATGGTGTGAAACATAGATACCTCTAGGTTGAGCTACATTACATACATCATCTATGTTCTTCACAGCTACTTGAATTTGCTCTTCTGCAAGATCATCTTTATTTACCTCAGGAAACATCTTATTTTTCCCCTTTTTCTTCCTTTATCACAAGGGTTGAATATCTTGGTTAAATATCTAGCACAATTTTTATTGATGTTCTACTCGTAATAGGATAGATTGTATACTAATTCTTTGAAATCTTCAATGGATATGGTTCTGCCTTCTCATCTCACAGAATACCATATAATCTTTATTCTTCATGACTTAGAAGATTTATTGTTTGATCATTAATTGGTATTGGTTTGACTAGTACCTTGACTAACTTTTTCGAAGGTTCTCTGATAATAATTGAGCTTCTGCTTCAAACTAGTACTAGTTCTTCTATAATCTTCATTCTTAAATCCTTTTTGTTGATTGGTTGATAAGAATTGTAAGATTCCAATTGGTGTTCAATTGTTTCACTTCTTTCCCATCTTACTATTGGCTCCCCCATAGACCTTACTTTGGGTGTAGAACTTTTATCCACCTCATCATCAAACTTTATCCCCATTTTGTGAATAGTTGTGGCATTAATAATACTCTTCACCTTCATCTTTGCCCTTTTACCTCTGTCGAGAAAGATTCCAGATTCTCTAAAAATCCTTGTCAACAGCATTTCATATAGTAAAGAGCTAGAATCTCCCTTTGACTTCATCATGTACTTCAAAATCAAATACGAAAGATTAATGGGTTGATGATTCAGTAGGTGATATAGACAATGTTCATCGTTCATTGTCACAACATCGTTCAAGCCTAATCTTGGTAGAAAATAGTGAAGAAGCAGTGAATGTAGAACCCTAGCCTTTGGAATAAGGGTTGCCACCTTCTTAACTTCTGGATCACTACTTCCATAGAGTTGGTGATTGATGTGCATTCTGTCTACATGACCAAAAGTAATCCATTTTGTTGGGACCTGATCTAGAGACTGGATCCTAACCGGAAAACGAAACAAACGTGGTCGAAAACAAAGCAAATGCATATCGGATAATTCGAATCCAAAGACGACACGAATAACACAATGCGGAAACCAATAACAAAAATGAAATCGAATCGTAAAGCGAAAGCGAATCCAAAGATGACACGAATAACAAAATGCGGAAACCAATAGCAAAAACAAAATCGAATCGTAAAGCGAAAGCGGAATTTGAAAGGACAAAACATAAGGCGAAGACACAAAGTAGCGGAATTAGAGGACAGATCCTTGGATTGGAAATTTGACTTCCTTAGAGGACGATTTGATTTTTATGTCCTTCATGAAAGTTGTAGGTGACTTTCTGCTCTTCGCATTGATATAAAATAGATATGTTTGGAATATGGAGTTGAAAGATAGAATTTTTCAAAGATGAGTTATGGCTTAGGACATATTATTTTGGACAAAACTCAGAATCATCGGACTCTCCCGTCTGGAATCCAAAACACCAGCAAACGCAAATCTATACCTAACACTTCCAAAATTCTCAATTCAATATACTAATCTCAATTAGGTCATTATCCTGTCATTAAATGACATGGCCCCTTAAAACAACAAGGAGTTGTCGTTTTTAAGAAGACCCACGACATTTTGTATTGTTAAATAACTTTACTCTAATACCAAGATGCCCATTGATCCTTTTGATAGTATCTTGCATCACGATAACTGATAATCCATCTACCATTGATACTAAGGTGTCATTTACCACCTTTGAACTCTTCCAAAACTCGTATACCTCATTCAAATAGACCTTTTCATGAACCTTGAAGAAGTTTTTCCAACCAACTGCTTCAATTTCTGGTTCAATGTCCATCTAATTTTCCTTTAATGATTTAAAATCAACTTGTCACCCATAGATAAGTGATTGTTCCATTTATGATCTGTAACAAATAAAAACTAAACACACAAAAATATTTCTCTCGAAGTAGCGATATTAGTCTCTAAAAGTAAGAATATGAAACAAAATGAACTTAAAGCTTAGTATGGAGTATTGAATCGTCTTGGTTGAGAGCACTAAGCAAGTCAGTTTCAAAGTATTTCAAGAAAATTCTAGAGTAGATGGTATTTTAGAATCATGAGAAGATTTCCTTTTTATACCTACTCTTGAAAATTTACCGTTCATAACATACCGTTACTATTTACTTGAAAACTTACAACTTTTTATCTTCTTCTTATATGAGTCTTCTAAGTCATGATGTGTTAGAGGAATGGTCATTTACCATTACCATATTCAATAAACTACACAAGAAGGGGGGTTGAATTGTGATTTCTTTTCAAAAATATTAATCTTTTAAGATTTCTTGAATTTCTTTACGACAATTCAAATGGTTACTAAAACAGTTTGCTAAAGTTGATAAGTAATGCAATCATAAGTAATATTATATACTTATCTAAGAATAAGAAAATTAAGAGTAAGGATTAGAGAATAGACTTTGCGATTTTATACTGGTTCACCCCAAACCTTCGGCTACGTCCAGTCCTTAGAGTTAGTCTGAGATTTCACTATACTCTTCAACTTTGCATGTATTCTTTCTACACTTGCAGAGCCTCTTCAGGTCCCTCTCACAAAGTATTCTTTATCGGTTGTATTAGCCTCTCTAGGCTCTAGCCTTCCTTTCTCTATCTAAGAAAAGTATTTTTGCATTTTGAATACAGAATTTTTTGCTAATTTAAAAACATTCATTATCTTAGTCTTCGACTAGAACTAGTATTTATAGCCTAAGTCTTCAAATGTTTTCTTAAAAACTGCTTTTTGAATCTTCAAGAAATGGTTATTAGTTGAGTCCTGTAACTAACTCCAACTAACTAACTGTTTGACATTCTAGGATATCTTCCTTTTGTATCGTCTAGAATAATGCTTCTTCTGTTATTATGTTTCTTCTATTATCCCATTTCGTCTATTATATCACTTCATTTTTTGTCGTGCTTCATCTAGTGTCACGCTTTATCTATTGTCGCATTTTGTTTGTTGTCGTGCTTCTTCTGGTGTTGACTGCATGCCTTCTAAGTTGAATAAGTGTTACTTACATTTTTCTGCACACTTAACAAACCTATCAAAACAGTTTATATGTTTCTAAGGTTATTATTATTTGATTGTCATCAAATTAATAAAAGTGAAGTCCTTTTGACTTAACACTAATAACTATTTCTCATGTGTAAAGTTTCGATAAGTTACCTTCATTTTGTCGATAACTCATTAAAAACTTTAGCACAATCTTAACCCTTACCATCTAGTGTTTGAAGAAATGTAAGTTTGAATAGGACAATTGACATACGTTTTAGCTAATCAAATATAGATTGTACAGTGCTAAAATTTTCACATTTCAGACTTTAATGATTTTTGTAAGGTTGAATATGATGTAAGAAATGATGGAATAAGTGTTGTTCTTCTCCAACAAGGGTTTTCCATTGCATATTTCAGTAACAAAAAAGGGAGTTCTAGATTAAATTGCTCATGATAAGGAATTTTATGTTATTGGTCGAGCACTTGATAATTGGAGTCATTATCTTAAACCAAGACCATTCATACTCCATAGTGATCACAAAGCCTTGACACACATTGATAAGCAATAGAAACTTAACCTAAGGCATGCAAAATGGGTTGTTTTTTGCAATCTTTCACTTTCTCTTTGAAATATAGGGGGAAGATTTATCATGGTTGTAAATACACTTTTCTAATGATATTTTATGCTTGCTGTTTTGATCTTAAGGCTTTTGGGATTTGAAACTTTGAAAGAATTTTATAAGAAAGATCCAAATATTTCATGCAGATATGAAGAATGCAAAAAACGAGTAGTGGTAAACTTTATTCTTTAAGATGGTTTCTCTATTTAGGGCAACACATTATGTGTTCCTAATTGCTCTGTTTGTTAGTTGGTTAGGGAAGCACATGGAGGTGTATTAGTACATCATTTTGGAATTCAAAATAATTTAGAAGTGCTTTAAGAACACTTATATTAGCCTCATATGTAAGCTAATGCTCATGCTCTTGTTAATCAATGTGGCCCGTGTCAATAAGCTAAGGGCACATTTCATCAAGGTTTATATGTTCCTTTATTTTTACCTTTAACACCTTAGGAAGATTTGAGAATGGACTTCATCATAGGGATATCTTGCACACACAAGAAAAAGATACAATCATGTTAGTTGTAGATTGGGTCTCCAAGATGGTACATTTTGTTCCTTGTCAAAAGATAAATAACGCTTCACATATAGTTGATTTGTACTTCGAGGAGATTGTTTGTCTTCTTTGGGCGCCTAAATCCATTGTATTATATCAAGAGTCAAAGTTCTTTATCATTTTTGGCATTATTTATGCAAATTTCTAAGAGTAAAGCTCTTTCTTATTGCATCATCTATAAACTGACAGCCAAATAGAAGTTAGAAATGGAATTTTACGTGATTTATTTCATAGGTTGGTGAATAAGATGACAAAGATTGGATGTTTCATTACGTTGGTAAGTAAGATTGGGTGAATAAGATGACCAAATATTGGGTGTACTTCCTGAAGTGAATCACACGTTAGTACAAGGCTTCTTATACGATATATGAATGCACAAGAAGGGGGGTTGAATTGTGTATTCCCCTTTTTGAAAACTCTTCGAAAATGTTTTTATTAAAAGAGAACTTGTTCGTTTTCACTAGAACTGCTGAAAATCAAAGTTGATCGTATTCTTCAAAAACTTGTTTGAAAAACTTAGTAAAATCAAAACTTTGAACAATAAAAGAGATGAGGGAAGAGAGAAGTTGACACAGTAATTTTTATATTGGTTCACCCCAAACCGTGGGCTATGTCCAGTCCTCAGATGTCCTTTTGAGATTTCACTACTTCTCAAATGTTACAAGTATTCTTTTACTCCGAGCCTCTTTAGGTCTCTTACAGTCTACTTCTTTCACACTTAGACTCTGCAGGCTATCTGTACTACTTTCTTACAGAAAGATTTTTGAGCTTCGTTACAGTAAGATAGCTCTAGTTATTTGCACAATAAACTCTCAAGTAAGCTTTGAAACAAATGTTTAGTGCGCGTATGTATGTTGTCGTGTGTATATGTTCGTAACCTTTCAATCTTCGATTTCGACTCTTATTTATAGCCTTCATCTTCAACTGCTTCTTGATTCTTGTTTCTTGATTCTTGAAAGAAACGGTTATTCAGTTGAGTTCTGTAACTAACTCAAACTGATTCTTGATTCAGTCATGGTTGGCTTCCGTCTACTTTCCATCGTCTACTTTTGCTTTCGTCTGCTTTTTTGCTATCGTCTGTTTTTCATGTATCGTCTGCTTTTCACTCTTCCATCTACTTTTCATGTATCGTCTGCTTTTTACTCTTCCGTCTACTTTTCATGTATCGTCTGCTTTTTACTCTTCCGTTTACTTTTCATGTATCGTCTATTTTTTACTCTTCCGTCTACTTTTCATGTATCGTCTGCTTTTCAAACTTCTGTCTATTTTTCATGTATCGTCTGCTTTTTACTCTTCCGTCTACTTTTCATGTATCATCTGTTTTTTACTATTCTGTCTACTTTTCATGTATCGTTTGCTTTTTACTCTTCTGTCTACTTTTTATGTATCGTTTGCTTTTTATTCTTCCGTCTACTTTTCATGTATCGTCTGCTTTTCAAACTTCCGTCTGTTTTATACTCTTCCGTCTACTTTTCATGTGTCATCTGCTTTTTACTGTTCCGTTTACTTTTCATGTATCGTCTGCTTTTTACTCTTCCGTCTACTTTTCATGTATCGTCTACTTTTTAAACTTCCGTCTGCTTTCCAAACTTTCATCTATTTTTCTCCTTTCGTCTGCTTTTCACGTATTGTTTGCTTTTCACTAGATTATTTGTTCTTCATCAAAACATATATGTATAGTCATTTTGACTTAACAATCTCCCCCTTTTTGATGATAACAATTGCTTATACAAGTAACAAGAAAAACTGTAAAAAAATGTAATGTACAGTTTGAGAAATAAGAAAACGTATCTCTACTTCAGACGTCACCAAAATCTGCTTACTCTGCCTCCCTTATCTGTATGCTTCTCATCCGTTCACCCCCTTTGATTTCTTCTTTTGTTTCTCCCCTATTTGTTATTAATCAAAAAGATTACGATCAATGATATTTCAACAATTCTTTCACCATCTCCTTCAACTCCTTGACTTCTCTACGAAGGTGAATAACTTCTGCTTGCAAGTCAAATGAGGAGGATGGTCGATTATCATCCCTCAGTTGTTCTTCTTCAAAGCCAATTGTAGTAGTGTATGCGTCTGAAGATGGAACATATTCTTCAATAACCTCTAGGGTAGGAGGTTGAACTGATAGATTGGGCTCAGGAAGGTCTAAGTCATACGGAGCTGGTAGCCTAAGAACTTGTCTTCCATGCAGGGATAGGGCTTCTTCCTCAATCGAAGATGTATTAGATAGTGGCCTAATACACATAATTTTCTACACAAGTGATTCAACAAATGTCTCTTTTTTAATTTTTCCCCCTACTGGACAATGTTCATCCCTTGTTGTAAAGCTGCTACTAGCTCTTGTAATATAATAGGAAACGAAGGTTCCCGTCATTGACTATTCTGAAGTGCATGCTTCATCTATTCTTCGCACTTGTTCTTCAATCTGATCTGAGGACAGATCATCAATTACCCCTTCTGGGTATAACTTCTTCTTCCCTTTATTTACATCCAATGGACACCTTGGTTGAAGGTCTGGTACAACCTTTATCATCGTCTGTTCTAAAATTGGGTAAATAGTGTGCGGTTGATTGGTCATCTTCGTAGGGTATGGTCTTGTGGCAGCATACCTCAAGGCTTCATAAAAATTCCTCTCATCTTCATTCAACAGATGCCATGTCTCACTATTTATCGGAATAGGTTGTAAGTATGCCTTCACTAACCTTTTCGATGTTTCCTTGATGATTATTGCAGTACTCCCTTTAGTTATAGGTTGGACTTCTTCAATCAATCTGATGCTCAACTTATCTTTCCTAAAAAATTGAGAGTAGTTATAGGGAACCAGATTGAATTATGTTGACTATTCCTGTGGAACATCAATGAGAGTAGTCTGTACTAGACTAAGTTCCACTGGCTCCTCCTGTTGAACTTGTACTAAGCTGAGTTCTACTGTTGCCTCCGGTTGAACAGTGATAGGAGTAGTCTGAACCATGCTAAGCTCTGTTGGCTCCTCCTGTTGAACAGCAATGGGAGTATCCTTCTTCTGACTAACTTCCTTAGCAGTAGGCACACTCTTCTTTTGACTAACTTCCTTAGTCTTCTTCACTGCCTCAGTCAGTCTCGGGGTCTTTTGAAATTGG
>JANVCQ010545755.1:0-17360 GCA_025531925.1 Erythroxylum plowmanianum | reverse complement strand
GCTTTTTATTCCCTCTCTGCTTTCTTGCTTTTATGTTTCTTCAATGGTTAAGATAATAATTCAGTATATATTCATAAATTTTTCTAAAACTTATATACGAATTGTTCCAATCATCGTGTTGCTTCATGAACCATTATGTTGGTTCACGAACCATCATGATGGTTCACTAACCAGTATGATGATTTAGTGTTGAAAAAGAGAGGAAAAGGGTCTTTGACCCATTTGAGACCCATTATTTAATACCCAGTAATCATTATCTTGGGTGCTTTTCATGAGACTCAAACTATAAGTCACATGGGACATAAAATAGTCTAACAATCTCCCACATAACCCATGTGATGACTTAGTGATCCATTAATAAAACTTTAAGTACACACAATATATGGAATCGATCAAGTCATCCTTAATTGAATTAAGCTGATGGAATCATGGCGGTTATAAGTTATATAACCTGATTCCTTCCATGTATCATAGAATCAACTCAACTTAACAAACTTTAAGTGGATAATTCGGTAATTGTTATCTCACAAATAATAATTATTGTATACAACATAATATGGATAACCAGTAAGCTGAGCAAAAACATATGACTGTAATTGAATTCACAAGTGTCATAACAATTCGAGCAAGATAATGATATGTATATATATATGTCTGAATTCTATGCTAACAAAGGATTTATCTATAAGGCCCATCTGTTCAGCATGACCAGTAAATGTTTTGGACGGTAAGCCTTTCGTTAACGGATCTACTATCATGAGATACCAATATGCTCAATTGACACTTTATGTTTTTGCATTTCTTCTTTCACAGATAAATACTTCAAATCCATGTGTTTTGCACCCTTTGAATATTTGTCATTCTTATAGAAGAATACGGCTGCGGAATTATCACAATAAATTCTTAGCGGTCTGATAATACTATCGACAAGACCAAGACCTAAGATAAAATTACACAACCACAATCCATGAATCGTGGCCCCAATGGACGTGATAAATTTAGCCTCCATAGTGGAAGTAGTAATGACGGACTGTTTTCACTTTTCCACGAAACTACTTCTCCAACTATTAGGAACATGTAACCGAATATAGATTTCCGTGAGTCTACACAACCGGCATAGTCTGAATTTGAGTAACTTATCACTTTGAGATAGGTTAATTTACTATATGTGAGCATATAGTCCTTAGTGCCTTGTAAGTATCTAAGGACTTTCTTTGTAGCTTTCCAATGGTCCAGTCCAGGATTACTTTGATATCGTCCTAGCATTCTAACAGCAAAATTGATTTTTGGCCTAATGCATGTTTGAGCATACATTAAGCTCCCAACTACTGATGCATAAGGAATATACTCCATGTCCTTACATTTCAAATCGTTTCGTGGACATTGCATTAGACTAAAATTTTCCCCTTTCTGAATTAGAACTATCCCTATGGAGCATTGTTCCATTTGAAATATTTCTAATACTTTCTCGATATAACCTTTTTGAGACAATCCTAACACTTCTTGTGATCTATCCTGGAATATTTCTATTCCTATCATATAGGATGCCTTACCCATATCTTTCATTTCGAAATTATTAGAAAGAAAATTCTTTACATCATGTAACAAAACAACATTGTTCGTAACAAGAAGGATATCATCAACATATAGGACTAATATAATGAACTTACTCCCACTAACCTTCATATAGATACACTGATCAATGATGTTTTCTATAAAACCATAAGATATCATTAAACTTAAGATACCATTGTCGGGAAGCTTGCTTCATTCCATATATTGACTTCTTTAATTTACACACTAATCGTTCCTTTCCTATGGTCATGAAACTTTCCGGTTGATCCATATATACTTCTTCTTCCAAGTTACCATTTAGAAAGGCGACCTTTACATTTATTTGGTGAAGCTCTAAATTATAATGAGCCACTAGTACCATAACAATTCTTAAAGAGTCCTTCTTTAAAATTGGAGATAAGGTCTCTTTATAGTCAATACCATCCTTTTGAGTGTAACCTTTGCCAACAAGTCTGACTTTATACCTTTCAATGTTGCCTTGTGAGTCACCTTTAGTCTTAAAGACCCATTTACAACCCACTTGTTTTGCACCTTCTAGCAACTTAACTAATTCCCAGACATTGTTGTCATCCATTGATTTCAACTCTTCTTTCATAACATTGAACCATTTTTCAGAATTGGTACATTCCATGGCTTGTTTGAACGAGCCTGAATCTTTATCAATGCTTAAGTCACATTCATGTTCAAGTGAGTAAATTTCATAGTCACTTGAAATAGCTGGTCTTCTTTGCCTTACAGACCTTTGTAATGCTACTTCTTGTGGCATCACTTAATCATTTGTAACTTGAACATCATTAGCTAGTTCATCATTAATATGTTTAACTTGTGGAATTGGAACATTAATTTGTTGTTTCGGTATATTGTGTATCGTGATGCAACAAGAGGAAAAACAACCAGTGGAATCACATCTGATGTGGTAGTGTCTACTCATCTTGGAGTAGTTTCTACTTGATTCTCGTGAATATCCACTTTTCGTAGTTCTCCACTCCCACTGATTTGACCATTCTCAATGAACCTAACATTACCATACTTAACTATTCTCATACTATGGCTAAGACAATAAAATCTATACCCCTTTGACTTTTTGGGATAGCCGATGAAATAACCACTAACAGTTCTCGCATCAAGCTTCTTTTCATGTGGATTATATGGCCTTACCTCTGTCGGACAACCCCAAATATGAAGGTATTGTAAACTAGGTTTCCTTCCTTTCCACAGTTTATAAGGTGTTTTAGGAACTGCCTTATTAAGAATCCTATTTAGCAGATACGCAGCGGTCTTTAATACATGCATCCACAATGATAAATGTATAGTACTATTACTTAACATGCTCCTAACCATTTCCATAAGAGTACGATTCCGCCTTTCATTTACACCATTTTGTTGTGGTATACCAGGCATTATGTATTGCGCACATATGTTTCAACTGGCAAGAAACTTTGCAAATGGACCTGGACATTATCCACTTTCATCAAATTTTTCATAATATTTACCACCTCTATCAGACCTCGCTATCTTTACTTTTCTTACCACCTCTATCAGACCTCGTTATCTTTACTTTTCTATCTAACTTCCTTTCTATCTCATTAATGAACACCTCTAGGATGTCCATAGACTAAGACTTCTCCTGTAGTAGATAAATATAACCATATCATGAGAAGTCATTAATAAAGGTAATGAAATATTTTTCGCTGCCTCAAGAAGGAACATCGAATGGACCACAGATGTTAGTGTGTAATTCCAGTAATGTGCTACTTCTTATGGCTAGATGTTTTGTTATATGTTTGGTTTGCTTTCCTTTAATGCAATCCACACATATATATCCCAGTCAATAAAATCTAATGGAGGTAAGATTTCATTTTTAACTAACCTTTGTATCATTTCCTTAGATATATGACATAATCTTTTATGCTATAGAAAAATAGAACATTCATTATGTGCACTATGTTTATTTCCTATAATATGGTCAGCATGAAACATAGATTCAGCAAAATCAACATCAAGATTGAAACGATAAAAACAATCAATTAAAGTACCAGAACCATAACAGTACTTATGTTTATACAATGAAAAAACACCGTTTTTAATCTTAAATTGAAATCCTACATCATCCAATTTTGCAACAAAAACTAAATTCCTAGCACATTCAGGAACATAAAGATACTTTTCTAGATCTAGGCAACACCTTGTGTCCAAGATCAATATGTATGTCCCAATGCGCTCTATCCGTGCCTTCATTTTGTTCCTCATATACAAGAACTTTTCAGTTTCGTTTATGATATGGATTGAAAGCAATCCCTATTTAACATGTGACACATGGGTAGTTGCACCAGAATCTGACCACCAGGTATTCTTAGGTATGTCAATAAGATTTGATTCAAAACATACTGAGGCATAGTATTTATCTTTCTTTTCGAACCAAGCCTTTCTTTTAGGATAATCTTTTTGAAAGTGACCATGCTTCTTACAAAAGTGGCACCTCTTATCTTTCTTGATTTGACCCTCATTAACTTTGTTGAGAGCTTTGTCCTTATCTTTACCTTTCTGTCGTGGTTTATTATTGTTGCTACTAGCACTTTGATGAAACGTGCGATAAATAGAGTGTTCTTTTATTTTCTTCAATCTCCCTTCCTCCTGAACCAATATGGCCTTAATTTCTTAAAGGTTTCATTTTTGTTTAATAGTGTTATAATTCACTTGGAACTGGCCAAGATCTAGAGGAAGTGAGTTAATTATAAACTGTACTAAAAAGGACTCACTCACATCCATACCCATAGATTTCAACTTTGCAGCTAGGTTTGACATACGAGTTATATGATCATGATTAGGATGTGACCATTCAAACTTCTTGGTCGTTAGCTCACTCATTAAAGTCCCTACTATATACTTGTCAACTATATTTGATTGGGAGTATTCCTTAAGCTTTAACATGAACTCCTTTGCATTATTCTTCTTAGCCATTGACGGCTTTACATTTTCTGCGATCGTCATTCGCATCAAATTCAAGCTTAACCTGTTAGACCGTTCCCAAGCCTCATAATAAGACTTGTCAACTTCAGAACTAGTCTTAGTTATGGTTGCAGGCCTTATGTTTGAAACTATGGTCAAATCCAAATCCATTACACCCTGTTGAACTGGATTTGTTCGAACCAATCCCCATAGTTCAGACCATTGAACTTGATCAAGCCATTGCCTAAGGCGATAAAATTAGTAGATGCTGGATACACAACATATATCTCACGCATTAATGCTTTTAGTAAGCCTACATGGAGTCAAACTAACTAATACACTTTGATTATGCATTTAAATTCTCCTTTGGGTGAAATTTAAATACATAGTAGTAACCTATTCTGATGCATATATATAATTTACTATAATGGACAATCAATCATATTCTAATCAGCATTTATGTTATCTTTGGATATCCAATCATATTAATCAAATATGTTGATAAAGGCCCTTTAATGTCATTAATTATAAGCAATGGTCCACCTTTGGGCAACCTCCTAGTGCTATAATTAATAATCTCAATTATTTAATTCAACCTTTATGTTATTTTAGCATCATATCATATTAAACAATTAAATAAATCACAATTAAATGCTTAATATTTTTCAAGCTAGGCCACTTTGGTGGCTAACAAGCTTTCCATGCAATAAATATTTAACTGGATAATTATCACACATGACAAAATTTAATTTAATTAGTTTGGCCATTTTGGTGACAACAAACTATTCAAAATTTCCATAATGTCATGTATTACATTCAACATATAATAGGAAAATGTAATTCCAAACATTACATAATATAAAATATTCAAAGTACCAAAGAAATACATAATATGGCACTAATTTCCAAAATTATATTATGTATAAATCAATCATGAATTAAATAATCTCTTATGCTCCATCCTAAAATTATTTTTCTTTAGGGTTAAAGTCCATAATATTTGCTCACCCAATATTACCCTTAATAGCCCAAAGACTCAAAAAAATCAGTCCAGAAGTTGATCATTGGGTCTGGAAGCCCGTCTGGCACTTGCAGAGCACGTGCCAGCTTCTACTGCGCAGAGGCAGCGTCTGGCGCGTGCACTGTATGTGCTAGCATTGCGTTTACGGGAAGCATCGAGCACGCGCTAGACGTTGCAGAATGCCGCAACATCTAGCGCATGCAGCGCTTCTGGTTGTTTTTTTAAAGCCCTATTTTAATGTTTCTTTACATGGATTCTTCTCCTCTCTTGCCTTGAGTCAACATTAACATCATCCACCATTATCTTCTTTGGTGGATGATACATGACTCAAACTCATAGAATCTCTCACTATAACCTATGAGTTTCATTTTCGTTTCTTTATATTGTTGCTTTAATCCATCTATAGATATTATTTTCATTTAACCAGTGAGAACCGAAAATCACTTTTCCATTCCATATAAACCAACGAAATTATTCTTGATGTTAGAACACAAATAATACATCAACCTTGCTCTATACAAAAACATACACGGTAAACAATAAATCATGCCACATTATCATCGCAAAAAGCACTGACAACCATGATGTATGACAGACAACAATAATGCAACACCTATGGCTTTGATACCAATTGTAAAACATTTATGGATCAATTGATTTTTGCTGTACCTGTATCCATGATTTTGTGTTCTTTCTGTAAGGCTTTTTATTCCCTCTCTGCTTTCTTGCTTTTATGTTTCTTCAATGGTTAAGATAATAATTCAGTATATATTCATAAGTTTTTCTAAAACTTATATATGAATTGTTCCAATCATCGTGTTGCTTCACGAACCATTATGTTGGTTCACGAACCATCATGATGGTTCACCAATCAGTATGATGATTTAGTGTTGAAAGAGAGAGGGAAAGGGTCTTTAACCCATTTGAGACCTATTATTTAATACTCAATAACCATTATCTTGTGTGCTTTTTATAGTACTCAAACTATAAGTCACATGAGAAATAAAATAGTCTAACAAAAATTTAGTATTATATTTCTAATTTATAATGTACAAAGTAAGAAAAAGTACTAAATAATATATATATATGAATTATATGCTATGAACTATTATAAGGTTTGACTTTAGATTAAAAATAATTTAATAAAGTTTTAGGTTAACGAGCCTAAATCATATAATTAAGTATAAATTATTATATATGTAAAAATTTAGTATTATATTTCTAATTTATAATGTACGAAGTAATAATAAGTACTAAATAAAAATAAGCAGTTATGGTCCTCAAGAAATTGCAAAATATTCCTTTTATAATATCCCATTATTGAAAATATGTATGCATCTTTAGAAGACTAAAAGCCAAAAGAAGCCACTAACACTTTATGTTTGTTAATAGCTTTAAGTATACTTTTGCATTCAAATTTATTTTTTGATAATCTTAAATGATTATTTTGGGCCGATATTGTAGATTTTATATTAAATCTAACAAGTGGTTGGAAAGCCTATATCAAGTTGGGTTATTGAGATTTATGTACTGTTTTGATTTCAGTGTAATCTTCTAATTTGCTATATGTATAATTGAGATTAAGTTTTCTTTCATGTTGGCACTTTTTTTGGTAAATTAGTAATTAAATTAATAAATAAGAAAATATGAGAGTTTGAAGACTTATCTCCACCAAACAGAGAAGAAACCCTGGACAAAGAAAACCTCAATAAAAGGTACATAGATGGCAAAACATCACAAACACAGCTGGAGAAGAAACCTCCTAAAGAACCGAAGGACCAAAATGAACTGAACAGACAACAGAGACAAAGGCAATAAGTTCAGACATGCAAATTTCAATTGTGAGCATTGAGAACTGCATAACTATCTCACATGCCGGCACTGTGACTTTTGATTGTAGTGTGCCTAAATGGAATCTGCTCTTGGGAAGGGGATCGGACCATATATGGTGTAATTGTTGAAGTGGAGGGCCCCTGTGGGGTAGATTGCTCCTGACTACTTCTATATCTCATTCGGGTGGACCTGATGGAGTTTTGTCAAATTGAAGACCCTGCAATGGTGTAGTAGATGCTAACTGAGGACTCTCGGCCTTGCTTCACCTTCAATGTTATTGTGGACCTGAAACAGAAAATGCATAGAGGTTAATAGAGGGAAAGAAGACTCTCCTACCTTACCTTCACTTAGGGAATGCTCTGAGTTGCTCTTGAATTTGGGTGAGAACTCTAGTTATCAAACCATCCACCTCCATGATTTCATCTTTGAAAGACTTAGCATTACGTTCTTTCCAAAGAGAATAGACTGCTGAGGAAAGGAGAATAAGGAGGGCAGTGGGAAATCTAAGAGTTTGGGATTGGTGCAGCCAAGTGGGAATATTATGGAGAGTAAGATTTAGTGGGAGAGTAATATGGAAGTAGGAAAGACAATTTGCCCACACGGTTTTGGAGAAGGGGCAGTCAAAGAAGAGATGGGCTATGGTTTCATTATCTTTGAGGCATAAGGAACAATGATTAGGGGTTTGAAGGTAGGGAAGTCGGTCTCGAGTTTGCAATTTGCTATAAAAGGCCAACCATAATATGAAGGAGCACCTGGGACTATTTCTTTTGTACCAAACAAGGGAATATCACGGGGTTATTTGTGTGGGGGGTCTAAGAAAGGTATAGGCCGAAGAATTAGAGTACACAAGGTGATTGGCGGACCCTGCTAACCACTCTAGACAATCAGGCTGAGAGGTATTCGGGTGATAGGGAATAGGTTCCAATGTGCCCAGGGTATCTGCTATGTAATCCTGCCAGCTCCAAATATTATTTCTGATCACCTCTGAAACCATAGCAGTCATGGTCAATTCAAAGCCATTAATAGCCCGAGGAGTAGATAAGTGCTGGAGAATTCCTCGCGGGTGCCATGGATCCTGCCAAAAGTTAGTAGAAGTTCCATCACCTATTCTAAATCTAAATTGGTCCCCTAGTTTATCTCTTACTGATAAAATTTTCCTCCAACTCCATGAGCTATTAATAGTCAGTTGGATACTCCAAAAGTTGCCCCTCCTCAAAATAATTGAATGAACCCATTTCACCCATAAAGATTCATGGTCATGAAATAAAATCCAAATCCTATTGCCAAGTAACACATTATTCCAAGTAGGTAAGTGTTTAATCCCTAGGCCACCTTCCTGTTTAGGTCTACAAATGTCAGATCATTTAACCTTAGCAGGGACTGTAGAGGTACTCGACCCAGACCAAAGAAAAGCCCTAAGTTTAGCCTTTATATCCTTAAGAATTGAAGAAGGAAGGATAAACACGGAATAGACTTTAAAGGAAGAAAGCATCGAGATAATCAGTTGAAGCCCACCGACATAGGAAAGGGATTTATTGGTCCACATATTAATTCTAGCTTCAAGTTTCTCCAAAAAAGGGCTACAATCCCGTCTGGATAGCCTCCCAGTGATGAGTGGAACACCTAAATATTTAATGGGAAGGCTACCTCTCTTGAGCCCTGACATTCTTTCTATAGAAGGAATTAAGAAATCTGAATTTGGGGATAAGAAAAAGTGACTTTTTGTAAGATTCATGTCTAAATCAGACAAGTGAAAGAAATACCTCAAACACTCTAGCAAAGAGGTCACAGAGGGCAGATCAGCATGATAAACCAACATGAGATCATCAACAAAGAGGAGATGATTAATCTTAAGAGATTTGCACCTCCAATGGTATTGGAAAGATGGATTGCCATCTAGAATCTTGTTCAACCATCTGGATAGGATTTCCATGCATAAAATAAACAGGAACAAGGATAAGGGATCACCTTGTCTCAACCCGAACTTCCCTCTGAAGAATTTGGATGGAGTGCCATTGATCAGTATGGAATAGGAAGGTGAAGAGATTCATTCTCTGATCCAAGCAACAAATTGCCCAGGAAGCCCTACTGAAACTAAAACATTAATGAGAAACTCCCAATGAATGGTGTCATAGGCTTTTTTGAGATCTATCTTGAAAGCACATCGCTTATGAGTATTGGAGAGGTGATAATTCCTAAGAATTTCTTAAGCTAGCAAAACATTATCCCCAATGCGGCAATTTTTAACAAAAGCACTTTGATTGTGACTGACAAGCTGGGGTAGAGACTCCCAAAGTCTGTTAGCTAAGATCTTAGATATGACCTTATAAAGAAAATTGCAACATGAAATAGGTCTGTAATCCTGCACTGTGGAAGGTTGAGGTATCTTAAGGATAAGAGTTATGAATGTAGAGTTGAGCCCCTTGAGGAGTTTCCCATGGACAAAGAAATTTTGAATGGCTTCAGTGACTTCTGGACCTATGATTTGCCAAGAATGGTGAAAAAAAATACCCATTAAAACCATTTGGGCCTGGAGTCTTATTCGAGTGAAGAGAATTGAAGGCCCTTTGGATCTCTTGTGGAGTAACATCAGCTATCAGGGAGGAGGTGAGGCTAATAGGAAGAGGAATAGGGAATAGAAAGGCCACAAATTCTTGAAAGGGGGGAAGAGATTTGGAACTTCCTAACGAAAGCTGGAAATGGTCCAAGAATTGATCTTGAATCTCTTGAAACCCTACTATTCTAGATCCATTGGACAGGTGTAAAGAGTGGATACTGTTGTGATTCCTGTAGGCTATAAGGGATTGGTGAAAAAATTTAGTGTTCCTATCCCCCTCATGAAGCCATTTAATACGGGACGCTTGCTTGAAGAAGGATTCTTGATCTCGTAGGGCTCTAATCAAATCCTGAATGGCTACCAATTCTCTAGCTTTCAACAAAGGAGATTGAGGATCTATGCTAAGCTGATCTTGAACACTGTTGAGGATAGACTAACAACTATCCACCCGAGCACTAACGTCTCCTATTTGATTAGAATTAAGGTATTTGAGGGCCTTTCTAACCAATTTAAGTTTAGACACTACCCAAAACATCGGAGTACCTCTACACGGATTGCTCCAAGCTTCTGCAACTATAGGAAGAAAGGAAGAATGATTGACAAGGAAGTTGGAGAACTTAAAAGGGGAGGATCTCTTTTGATGGATGTGCATGGCTCGAACCACTAAAGGGGAGTGGTCGGAGATGCTAGGATTAAGGGTGACACTATAAGAGCTGGGAAGCTTGGAAGCCCACATAGGATTGATGAGAGTTCTATCTAACTTTCGGGCAACATAGAGAGGACCACTTTGTTTATTAGTCCAAGTGAAGATTGGACCACTTGGATTCAGGTCAAAAAGGGCACAATCTGCTACACATTGTCTAAAGTCCCTCATCCCTTGCAAGGATAAGGAGCTGATGGGTTCAACCTTATGAGGATTCAGTATAGCATTAAAATCCCCAACTATCAGCCAAGGGAGAGTACCTACAGAGGAAGAAATTAAGTTCAAAGTAGACCAGAGATGTTTCCTATAGTGAAAAATATTAGACCCATACACACAAGTGACAAGGAAAGGTGAGGAGCTATGGATAGGGGTGACCTCTAGATGAAGGAGTTGATCAGAAAAGGTTAAACTAGTGCAGATAAATCTGTCAGGATTCCAGGCAATGACAATCCTAGCATTAGAAGCATGATCAATATTGGTGAGGTACTGCCATCTATGTAAAAGGGAGGAACAAATATCATTCAAAAAGGAGGGGGACTTGATTCTAGTTTCAATCAAACACACAAAAGCAGCAGAAAGATTCCTAAGACTAACCTTCACAGCTAGCTGTTTATTAGGGCAATTAAGCCCTCTAACATTCCAAAATACCAAATCCATTAAACTAACCAACCTAGCTAAACTACCTATGTTTCCTCCTGGATTTCCTATTTGTTTTAGTAGTAAATCCCCCTTTGCCTGTCCCAGAATACTAGAACTGCTAGGGGCCAATTCAGAACTAGGAGAGGGAGGAGAACTACTTACTTGATTAGCTGCAGGAAGTACTACATCTGCTAAATTGTCCATGGAACTGCCTTCCTGCTGGTTGCCTTCGGTGACTAGGATGGAGGATGGTACTGCCTAGAAACCTGGACTGTCCTGTTGTCCCTCTTGTTCTACCTGAAGAGAAGCCTGAGTAGACTTGGGCTCAACAAGATGCTCTTCACTCGGGGTGGATAGGGAACTAGGTGATGTTGAAGTGGTGGCCTACTCCGGTTGATGCTGTAGGGCAAAAGGCAGAATTGCGTTGTCCTGCACCAATTCTTGCCGCAATCCTGTTGAAAATTTCCTCCCCGTGGGTGCCCATTCCTTCCTTGATACGTGGGGGTCTGGCTGCCATTCGTATTTGATTCTGATTTCCTTATAGGTGGACTACCCATCATTAGTATAAGTAGCCAACATAAAAGATTCAGGCCATTTCCTTTGGAGATCCAAATCCACACACACCCTCGCTTAGACAATTCTAGTCATCTTGGCTGTAGGGGTATCCATGAGTAAAGGGACACCTACTGCACTTGCTATTCTACCTAATCCTTCGGTCGATCAATATTCGATAGGAACATTGTAGAACCGAGTCCAGACAGGGGCTGAACGCCCCTCCTCTGACCTCCACCATTCAAACATCATTTCCTAAGGAACAGAGGCTTACCTTGTATGTGCCATGGTCCTTTCTCCGGGACCTCATTCATACCAGACTCATTGTCAAATTTAAAAAGGAAGTTGTTTGAACTGGTTATGAGAATCTCTCGAAGTCCAAATGCTGCCTAGGTTCGAGTTAGAGCTCTCTGAATGAGGGGAAAAGCAGGGTAATTACCGATGAACAAATCAATAAGGGAGGTTTGGAATTGCACTGCTCCGTGCTTAACCAATTCCAGTGGAGGTGTGACGTAGATCTGGTTGTCCTTCACTTCCGAAGGGTAGTAAGTAAGTGAATTATCCTTAGATGAGGCACCAATGCCATCCGCGACTATTGCTTTCCAGGTGTGGAGGCTTACTGTAGGAGTCTCCATCGATTTTGGGGACGAAATTAGGGCTGAATTTGGGACAAGAGGATTAGAAGGATGAGGGGAAAGGGCTCGTAGGGGATGGAGAACCTGGTTATCCTTGGTAGGGAATGAAATCGAAGGAGAGGGAAGGTTGGGGTCATAGTTCTGGTTTCGATTCGGGCGAGGAGAAGGGGAAGTTTTCTGCATCGACACTGAAGGAAGGGGTTTAAGAGGAGAGCGTTTAGGAGTCGGGGACGGAGGAGAGCAGGAGAGAAGGTTCAATCGCTGGAGATCACCGAAGAAGGAGGCTCAGCTGATTGCTCAATAGGGTATCGCTCATCTCTCATATCGCTCAGTAGGGTATCGCTCTTGACATTTTTATCTCTTTAAGAATTATTTATTTTTTAATTTCTAGATTAAAAAAGGAAGATGATATTGGTTACTACTTTGTCATTATAATATAATGTACAGCCCGTTCTTAATATTTTATAAGCCCTAGGTAAAGTCAAAGAAGGGCCCAAAATAAAGAACAAAAAGAAGCAAAATAAAGGTCCTTTTTTTGTTTTTTGTGAGGTCAAAAGTTGACTCTATTTTACTTCATTTTATTTTTTATGAGGGTAAAAAATAGGCCTTATTTTTTCATTTATGAGGTTGAGCCTTGAGCGAGCGCCCTGCTTGCCCTTGCCTAGGGTCATCCCTAATAATGTACTATTATGAGTTTCTTTGTAAGTGATTGGCTGATAATCACACGCACACATGCATAGGACTTCTACTATTGAGAGTGTGTTCATGTTTGATAGGTCATTTGCGTTTGGTGGAGAATTTCAATGGAGGGAGATAGACCCAATTTCTTTTCAACACCCCAAAACTTCTTGGCTGAGATTTTGGTCAAGATTAATAATTTTTATGGTTTTAATTTTTATATCAAATTATAATAAAAATTCAATAATTAATTAAATTCAAATTTTAATATTTTAAAAAAAATTAGTAATAAATTTTTTAAATATATTAATGGAATCAACATGTTACCAAACTAAACTCTTTTTATAAATTAATTAATTATAAAATTTCAAAATGCTTGTATGTAGTTGAATTTTATACAAATAATAATCAACCCAAAAGAATATTATTATTCGATTGAAACTATGGTCGATCAATATCCCTTATTTAAGAAAATTCTTTTCCTAATGAGTTTATAAATAAAATGACTGCATATATTAGTTGACCACACCAGTCATTTGGTTGACTAGTATAGTGAGTTCAAAAAATGATTTTAGGCTCTTTCTTATCTATTCAAAATTTCTTTACGAAAGTTTGGCAGATCAATATAAGCCTTGTGGTCGACCAGCCATCATGATCTAACATCTTTCTCCTTCTTTTCCTTTTCTTATCATATTTTATATTTATATCTTCCAAAACTTAAATAATTTATCTTTTTCTATGGAAAACTCCATCTCCTATTTCATAAAAATCTCTTTAAATTGTAACAAATTGAAAATTTGTCATTTTTGGGTTTCAAATTTGGGGTTTTCCAAATTTATCTTTATTAAGAGTTATCTTTCAAATTTATACTTTCATAGTAAAGTGTAAAAAGATTCAAGGTTGTTTCTTTTTCAATTGTATTCATTATCTTTAATTCTGTTGAGTTTTCCTATTTTGGGCATTTTTTCTAAAAAATTAGGATTTTCAAAATTATACCTTTTTAATTGATTGTTGGATATTACAATTATGCTTACAATTATTACAATTCTAATCCCTAATTTTATTAAAACTTGTCCTTGTTATAATTGAATTTTTTGGCACAATAATGAAATTATAATTTTTTAAAAAAAATTAGACACAATAGGGATTTTTCTTTCAAAATTGAGTAATTATTTTGACTCTTTAGGTATTTAATAGTCCTTTTTCTCGAATAAGCTTACCATTCCTAATCAAATTTGTTTTGATCTTTACACCAAGTTAACTAGACGCATAACACATTATATTATGCATTTACAGATAAATGATTTCACTTTTATGATTCTAAAAAGGGGGAGAAAGAGTAGTGATATTAGATTTAAGAGGAGTGATGAAATTCAGGTGGGTATTGTGTTGTTGTTTTTATATTTCTTCCACTTTATATAATGTGTTTGAGAAAATTTATGTTATCGACATATGGATATTTCTTTGATATTGACTATTTCTTTTGCTCTTGATATTGAATTATGTTCTTGATGTTGTATTTTGTTTTATGCATGAATTAAGGTGAGCTAATCAGTTTCTTGATAGTTATTTGTGTGCTTAATTTAATTATTGTTCTCTAATATCACAAATATTTTATTATCATAAAAAAGGGTAGATTGTTGAACCAGATGAGGTTTCAATTGATTTTTATGATAATAAAATATAATTACTACTAATGAGTTTATTATTTTGATAAAAAGTAATATAAGAACAAAATGTAGTCATAAACTCAAGAAGATAGCTTTTCAAGTTCATAAAGAGAAGATAAAGTTTATAACCATCAAAATAAACATCAAACCAAGAAAAAGAAAAAGGATCAAGGCTTATCAAGGTTAGTATTTAGTTTGTAATGCTAATTGTAATCTCATTTAATCACTTTGATGTTCTAAAAGACTCACCATGCATAAACTTTTCATTTTTCTTTATTGCATGAGTCTTTACATTCATCAAGAGGCATTGAAGATTTTAGTTTTAATATGAAAGCCTTTTGATCTTTCAAATAAACTTTAGGGAATATTTGGAAAGTGTTTAAATTATAACTACATTAAACAAATTGAGTTTGAGCATTTAAAGTTGATAAAATCATACTTTTTTGAGTGATTGGTTAACCTATATGGGCTAATGGTTGATCAATATAAGTTAAAGTTATCAAATTTGATGTACCATGCATGTGTTGTAATATTGGTGGACGTATTAGTCGACTAATATGCCATATTGGTTTACCAATATGTCTGATGGTCAACTAGTATCCCGACAACTAGTGAATTTGGTAGCTTTAATGCATACTAATTGACTAGTACTCTTTACTGGTCATCTATTACACTTGCAAGTAGCAATTGTAAAGATTTTTTTTTGGCTCCAATGAATAGGAGCTAAAACACTATAAATAGTTTTTTTTTTCTCATTAGTTTTATCATCAAGAAGCATTTAGGTGTATTTTACATATATTTTTAGGTGTTCTCAAATAATTTGAGTAAATCATCTTTTTAGAGTTATCAAGTAATAAAATGAGTTATTTTGAGTTACACTATTTTGGGGCATTATATTATTGTACTTGGGGTGATCCAAGTGAAATTGAGATTCTTCTTCACCTTAAAGAAGATTATGCAAGTGTTTATCTTTGTCAAGAAATATTGTACAACTGTTATTCTTCATCTTAAAAGAAAAATCATAATGAAATTTTAATGAGAGCCATGGGCAATGGGTATAGGCAAGGCTTATTTGCCAAATCATTATAAATTTGATTGAATCTTCTCTTTCCTATCATCTTTAAATTATTATTCAATTGTTTAATTGTGATTGATATGTATTAAACAATTCATTTACATATATATATATATATATATATACATTAGTTAGAAAAATTCTTGAATTACCCCCTCCCCCTGGGCGCCATTAGGGACTAACAATGGTCCTTAAGAGTGCACAAGAGTTTCTTTCTTTGATATCCCATCATTGGGAAAGAGTAGACAACTTATACACATCTCTTGAAAAATGAAATGTCAAAAGGAGCTACAATTATCCCAATCATGTCTGTTCCTATGGATTTAGATACACTTCCACAATTAGGTTTATTCTTGATATTCTAACATTATTGATTTGAGATCATATTATAAACTTTATATTAAATATAACATCCTAACTTGTTGTGTATGGCTTGGAAAAAGGTTTTAACAAGCTGATTCTCATATGTTCAAGCTTCAGATAACACTAAGACCATCTTTATGAATTGAAAATAAAAATAAATCAAACGATGAAACAAAGAGAAAGAAAAGGAAGCGCCTACTCTAGATTACCAATGAAACTAGAGAATGCATAAGCAAAATTGATAATATTATAACTAAAAACTAAGAAAAGATAATGGCCAACTATTATGTTCAACAGTATTCTCAATTATTCTAGGTTATAGATTATATTAATTACGTATTAATCTAATGACTAGAAAAGGTATAAGAAAATTTAATTAAATAAAATAGAAGTTAAAAAAATTACTAAGAGGTAATATTAGTTAAAAAGAAAGCATTGACATTGAATCTTTGATCGTTAGCATTAATAGTTTATATACTAGTTTCTCTTGTATAATTCCCACCCTAAAATATGAACATGTTATAAAAGAAATAATTTTTCCATTAATTTGGTGTTTACTATATTGTTTGTAGAGAAATAAGCCTTTGAACTTCTAATATTTTCATATTATTGTAAATTGAAATTATTGGTGAATAATAAATTGCTAAAATTAGAGAAAGTTATAATAGTCAAATTTCTTATAATAAATTAACCTATAGCAAACTAATTAGTTATACCGAAAAAGGACCAAAACTTCGATATAAAATCCATAAAATAACTAAAATGTGAAATGCTTAAAACTAAAAAAGAGTTAGGATCATTTTTGTCAACAATTTAATGTCTCCTCTAACAATAATCATAAAACTTGTAGAGAATTTAGTAAAACTCTAAGTAAAAAACTTAAAAAATTATAAACGATAATAGTAAAAACGAAAACCTTGTTATATATGCAATAAAATAGTCATATTGCTAAATATTGTGGAATAAACAAAAAAACTTCAAAATTTAGAATTAGACTAGGAAGTATTAAATAAAATTCAAGACCTAGTGATTATGTAACATCCCATTACTAGTGGGAAGGGTAGAATGGTAAATAGGAGTGACTAATGAGGGTTAGATGCATTTTTATGA
>JANVCQ010545019.1:0-36969 GCA_025531925.1 Erythroxylum plowmanianum | reverse complement strand
TAATAATAATAATAATAATAATAATAATAATAATAATAATAATAATAATAATAATAAAGATGATGATGATGAGTGATGAGTAATATAATTAAGAATAAAAATTGCTTATGTGAGGGAGGGGTATAAATAATAACCACTAGATTGGAATGAAAACTTGATACCCATCTATTTTGGAGGGTTTAGTAGATTTCCAAATTTAATGAAATAAATCCATTCCCTTGGAATTGAAAACCCCAAAACAAACACTATTTTTTACAATTATTTCATTCCTTTATTTCAAAACCCTCAAACCAAACGCCCCCTAATAAATAAACTCCAACACATTGTATTCAGAAAATACGAGGGATTGTTAGCATTTAAAAAATAGTTGAAGATATTGATTTTTCACTTGCATCATGCATGTGATGTTAGCGCTTAAATTATAAATGGGTTTGAAGATTCATGATCTAATGTCATCTTTTTCTTCACCTACATTATGGGCACGTTTTATTTTAAAATATTTCAAAATTAATTAATTAAATTAAATATAATCAAATTTTTAATTGAATTTAAATTTAAATGATCAATAAGAAACCACTCATGTCAGATGAGCGCATTTATATTACTAAAATAACATTATTTTAAACTATAATCATCTTTATATTAGAGGCTATAGACTTCAATTTAATTCATTGCTATATCTAATTTTACCTTTCAATAGTTGCATGTTCGAGTTATATTATTACGATTCACTTAAAATATATTTTCAAGTGTGATTGATCAAAATTTAGATGGTTGAGAGTAGGGCTTGGCTTCGATCAGGTCCCAGGTTCGATTCCATACTAGCCCTTCTTGTAAGAGCCTAGAGCAGTCGAGGTTTTAAATGTAAGTGAAACGTTAGTTAAGCCCTCGATGATGAAGTGCACCCGCTTGATTTGCCTGTGGAGTGATGCGTCAGTTGGACCCTTGGAGAGATATGTCTGCTTGGCCCACTTACAGAGTTTCCTCGAATCCAAAAAAACTATCAATATTAATTGTTTTGACTATGTAATTTGATTATGGATAATTATGCATGTAATATTAAATTTTTTAATATGCATTCAAGAAGAAGTAGCAAATAATATAATTATAATAATAAAATAGTAACGTTTAGTTTGATTTGATTTGAAATCAATTAATTAGATTTGAGTTAATTGAGTTTTTAGTTGAATTTAAATTCAGAATATCAGTCTAAGATCTAATTAAAATGCCTAACGACTAAGCTTCTACCACTAAAATAATATTGTTTTGGTATAATTAATCAAAATGATACTGTTTCACGTTATAACCGTTTTCATACGATAGGTTGCAAGTTTTAGTTTGTCTCGTTGTTATCTCTAATTATAATCTTTTAATAGTTAAAATTTCAAATTCTGAGTTGTATTATCTTAAATTATTCTTAAGTGTAATTGTTCCAGAGTAAAAATATATTGACTATGCTAATATTAATTATGCATGTAATATTAAATTTTTTAATATGCATTCAAGAAGAAGTAGCAAATAATATAATTATAATAATAAAATAGTAACGTTTAGTTTGATTTGATTTGAAATCAATTAATTAGATTTGAGTTAATTGAGTTTTTAGTTGAATTTAAATTCAGAATATCAGTCTAAGATCTAATTAAAATGCCTAACGACTAAGCTTCTACCACTAAAATAATATTGTTTTGGTATAATTAATCAAAATGATACTGTTTCACGTTATAACCGTTTTCATACGATAGGTTGCAAGTTTTAGTTTGTCTCGTTGTTATCTCTAATTATAATCTTTTAATAGTTAAAATTTCAAATTCTGAGTTGTATTATCTTAAATTATTCTTAAGTGTAATTGTTCCAGAGTAAAAATATATTGACTATGCTAATATTAATTAACAAATATACATTTTAATTATGAGTCATTAATTTGCTAATTAAACTATCCAAACGTGTGAATTATGAATTTTTACGTGGATTTAATATTTATTTGCTTTTTTTGGCATAGTTTGGGGAACATTTTTGCGTAGTGAATAATTAGAACGAAGCCATTTTCTCACTTAAATGCGAATTATAATTATGTAATAATTAGTTTGTGTATAAAGTCCTTTTGTGGTGCGGTGGCACTGTTTTCGTTCTTTAGTAAGGTAAGAATGGAATCGTAAATCATTAGAATTAAAAGATAGTGACATTTAATCAAGGGTTAATTTACAAAAATTAAAATTTAATTAATTTTATAATAATTGCTCTAATTTAAAAAAGTGACACTAAAATATTTAAAACTTAACAAAATAACTCGATATTAAATTTTTCGTTAACATAAATGGTGTATCGAGTGACGTCATACTAATATTTTTGTTACATGATTAGCTTATATTATATTTGTTATATGAATTTTATTATTTAATAAATTTAAAATATCAAATTTTAATATTTTAAATTTATTAAATAATAAAATTCATATTTGTCACAAATACAATATATTACAGTCACGTAATAAAAGAGATTATCCAATTCATTTTTTCATGAGTTATTGAAAACGAAAAGAATTTCATCTAAATTCATGATCTAAGAAATAATAAATTAAATAATTAAGAAAAGACTCTTTTAACGAAATTTTGACTATTGAATACTCATCAAAATAATTAATTCTTTATAATGTACTTTTTTATTTGCCAAATAAGAAAATAGTTGTTGGCATTTTTTAAATATTTTTCATAAATCTCTGTAAGATAAATAGTTATTACCTACGTTGTGTCATCATCTTTAACATCTAAAATTTAAAATTAAATATGAAACTTTAATTTCATTTTCTCTTGGTGGAGTATAAAAAATATTCCAAGCAAAAAAACAAGGACCACATAATATCAATACATCCTGAACAAAATTTAATCTCAAATTATTTTTAATAAAAATTAAAATATTTTAATGTTATTTTAAAAATTTTAACTTAATATTATTAATTTGAATAAAATTTTAGATTTTTTAAATAATTAGCCCTCTAAGTAATTGGTAATTACATTTAAGTCAAGTTGTAACTTGACGCAAAAGTTAACAAACCCCAAAATCATAAATAAGGCCCAAAACAGAACAAGTGTAGTTTAACGTAACAAAGATCCAAAATGTCGCCTCAGTCTCTATCTCTTAACGCCAACAATCTGAATCTCCCTTCAGTTAAAACTCAACTCTCTCACGCCTTCCACCGCCACTCTCCGCCACCTCCCTCCTCCGTCTTGCGTTTCAAAACAGCACCACCCTCCTCCGCCATGAGGGGTCTTGTCTCGACGGCCAAAAGATTGCCCGTGTGGCTCAACCAATCAGCTAGAGCCACCAGTTTTCGCTCTTACGCTTTGGTGCCTATGGTGATAGAGCACTCTTCTCGAGGTGAGAGAGCTTACGATATCTTCTCCAGGCTTCTCAAGGAGCGAATTATCTGTATCAATGGACCCATCAACGACGATACTGCCCATGTCGTCGTTGCTCAGCTTCTCTTCCTCGAGTCTGAAAACCCCTCCAAACCCATCAATATGTATCTCAATTCCCCCGGGGGGCAAGTCACTGCAGGTTCATTCTTATATCTTTCCGTCCACTTCCTTTTTTTTCTTTTGATAGCTGTTAATAAATAAATTTTGTGCTCTGATCATTTGATTGGATTAGCTTATTAGATTATATATATGATTTAGGTAATTAGGTTATTAGTCTTGTGAATATCTAGTGTAGTGAACGGAAGTATTTTGATATTTTTGATCGACTGTATCTTGATTCTTAACTTGGAAACAAGAACAAAACATAAAATTCAATGGAAGGAAAGAACTTTTTGGATCCTAAACTTGAATTGGAATCTGAACTACTTCCAACTGTGACTGTGCAGTAATTTTGTTAGTAATTCAGTTGCTACTAACCCAAACTCTTGAAATTTTGTCACAAGTAACTAGGCTTGAATTCCTTATAATTGGACTCATGTTTGCTATTTAATTTCTGTGTTAAAGAGTTCTAATTGCGATTACCAAGTTCTTCTCTCTCATTTAAATTAGTTTTCAGTTAGAATTTGCTATCTAGTTTTTGTATTAGAGTTCTTAATCTGTATTGAGCCTCAATCGGATATTGAATTTGCTGATTTCTTCATGCATGATTACTAACTAATTTGATGAAGACAAATTTATATATAACCATTCGAAATGATGAGCTGATATGTACCTCCGGTGATATTTTGATGTGATTAGAGGAAATACTACTTTATATAAATGGTAACATGCTAGTGAATTTCATACTCACATTAAGATTATATGTTGTTATATTTGTCAATGATAAATCTTGCACTTAAAAGGCATTTTGTTTTTGTTAATTAAAACTAATGAAGATTAATCAAAGTGAACTAAATCAAGAATCTTTGAACAATCTTCTCCTCTAGATCGTAGATTGAAATCATAATACCTCTAAAAAGTCAACGTACTCCATGTGCAAGGCTTCCCGCTTTGTGAGAGTTGGACGAAGGTCATCAACGTATGTGGTCTTCCCTTTGTAATTTTTACAAAGAGGCTGTTTCTGTGATTTGAATTTGCGACTTTATGGTCACAAAGGAGCAACTTTTACAGTTGCTCTAAGGCTCTCTCTCTCATAATACATCTATTTTCACATATCAAATTCATACACACATTTTTAGTTTCTTTTCTGGACTCCTTAACTAAAAGCAAACATGAGCCATGCTATCTGAAATCTAATATGAGATATGTCTATCTTGTTATATTGTTTGAATTTTTGTTGTATAGATATTCAGTATATGGTTGAGAACATAAATGGTTTTGGTTTATTATACAGGACTTGCTATATATGACACGATGCAATATGTAAGATCTCCCATCAATACAATTTGCCTAGGACAAGCTGCGTCTATGGCTTCTCTTCTTTTGGCTGCAGGTGCCAAGGGTGAACGGAAGTCGCTTCCAAATGCAACAATTATGATACATCAGCCATCAGGTGGGTACAGTGGCCAGGCAAAGGACATGACAATTCATACAAAGCAAATTGTTCGTGTTTGGGATGCACTGAATGAATTGTACTCAAAACATACGGGGCAGCCTGCAGATGTTATTCAGAAGAATATGGACAGAGATTATTTTATGACCCCAACCGAGGCAAAGGAGTTTGGTATTATTGATGACGTGATTGATCAAAGGCCAACATCTTTGGTGACTGATGCTGTTGGAAATGAAGGCAAAGGGAAGGGTTCGCCTTAGGTCGAGGGAAAATTTTAAGAGGAAAGTGATCTTTGATTTTGAAACTAATGCTTACTTGTTTTGAGTCATCCGGTGGTGATTATATTTTTTGAATGTTCTCATTATCAAATTTATATTGTTATGTTGTTTATGTTGGACTAATCAATTTATCTATCATAACTTATTTCTTTTTTTATCCATATAAGGAATCTCTTCAAGTAATGAAGTTAGTTAGCTAACTTTCAGCTTTTGGCTTCATGTGCATAACACAAGTTGTGAAATCAGGGTATCGATTCTGTCTGGCAGTACATCAGAACACAGCAATTATAAGATCATTTGTGTATTAACTGAGGGACTGAACTTGGTCTTCTGTTTAATAAACTGGTAAATTTTGCAAGTTCTTTTCGTTCACTTGGATTCTTTCGCTTTCCTTCCCTTTTTTTGCTTATTCTTAAGGGGTGTTGAGGCCTCCGTGGTAGTTTGCACTGGGGATAACATTGGTCTTTAGCTTCTAATCCTGGAATCCTCACGCGGTTCTATCCTTAGTGTTTCAAAAATAGTAATAAAACAAAAAAATTATATGCTTATGTGAATGTATATGTGCATGTATTTGTATTTACATGTTTGTACAATAATTTATAGCGACCATTTACTTCTCTTGTAATCAGCAATGCACCTTAACTCTACACGAGTTTTATGACTCTGACCACAATAGTCTGTTTGTTGCTCAATCCAAGAGCACATTGCACCTTATTGGAACTAACTCATCTACTTATGAAATGTAAAACGCATGTATAGACTCGGTTTTCATTTTGCATGATAAGTCAATGTTTCATGTAACAGAACCAGTCCATGAACTCCCAAGCTTCATACATCTTCCGTGTCTTATTCTATTATCATTTGGAGAGAAACCTTCTTGGCTGTATAAGCCTTTTGAATCGAAATTCCCAAGTTGTGCTTTCTTTTGAGGATGCTCGTGTAAGTTGGTCCTGTAAACTTGCATATATCTCGTAGCTAACCATTCAGCTTCCAACTCTGTGATTCTGGTAAGTCCTTCAAGGCTCATACTTTGGTTGATTAACTTTTAATTTTATAAAACTTCTCCTTGAATTGGTATACTCACTTGTTTCTTTTGACTTCTCATGCTTCTATAACTCAACAAGAGCTTTAAATATGTGCTTACGTTGCCATATATTCATCAGAATCAGCATTGGACCCTTTAACAACATTCACTCTTTGGTTATTATTTTAATTACTATAACATTCTAATATTTTAGAAATATTTGTACTCTAGATGACATCATAAAATTAAGTATTAAAAAATAAATTATGAAAATCCTTATATTTTCAGTAAATAAAACAAAACAACCAACGAGTTACGCGTAATAAAGTGTTGTGTTCCTTAAAAATCAGAATTTACAAAACAGCCCCAACTGGCAGCGAAATAGTTCTCTAAAGCTTCCACAAAACCAAAGCGCCTCACCCTCTCTACTTCTCTCTATCGACCGCCTCAAGTGTCTCTCTCTTTCTAAATATCGAATTATTTTCTCATGTTCTCTCTAAATTCGCAACCCTCGCCTCCTTAGTCAGATGGCGCTCCTCTTGCCGGAACCCTACTCGGCACTCCTCCGCCGGTCACCGCTTCTTCTATAATTTCGATTGGGTTCTTTTAATCTCTTGTTCCAATTGGGTTCTGTTCGTTTGCTTCCATCTCCTATTTTCTCTTTTGATAGTTCCTAGGGTTTTTAGAGTGATTCGATAAGATTGTGGTTTGGTCTTGTTCGATTGATCGACGAGGACGAGAACGGCGCCTATGGCTCCGGGGCGTAAAAAAGGAGCGAATAAGGCTAAGGCGAAGAAACAGTTGAGCTTGGGCGATCTTGTTCTAGCTAAAGTCAAGGGTCACCCCGCTTGGCCTGCCAAGGTCTTTATTTCCATTTCCTATCTTTTCTTTTTAAAAATGTTCTTCTTTTGCTTGTTTTGATTTTGAATCTGTTTTCCTTACGAGTTACGACTGATATTTTGGAGTTAGATTGCGCTTTGTCTTTTTTCTTTTCCATGGTAGTCTGAATTTGACTTGGCACTTCTGTGTTGTGCTTCGATTGCGTTACTTCATCATGTTTTGGGTTGGGATGTGTGCATTATTTTGCGTTTGATGCACTAAGTGGATTAAGTTAGCAGAGTCTTCTGATGATATCGATTTCATACTCGTTTGTCCTTTTTTTCGAAAGATAATCGTATCTTTCTTCTTTAGTTTTGTTGTTCTCAAGTGTTAAGTGGATGTAGTTGTGAACTTTAGACATTAAGGTTCGAATGTTATGCTAATTTATGTTTTCTGCTTTCTTTTTCTCTGTGCGATGTTAGAGTTTGTAAGTTCTTTTTCGTTTTTCCTTTTAAAATTTTTGGTTTTATTTCAATATGACAAATATTGAGCTAGATTTGTGGGTTTTTACTTTACAGATCAGCCGGCCTGAGGACTGGGATAAAGCTCCTGATCCCAAGAAATATTTTGTTCATTTCTTTGGAACTGGAGAAATGTATGTATTCTTGTCCCAATTTATTGAACTTTTTGATGGCGTTGGTGGATTCTTAGGATGAATATCTTCTTAATTATTTCTTTCCTTGTAGTTAATGGAAAATTTTTGTTGGGAATATTTTTAATTAACAGGAAACGATAGACTATTTTTGGACCAGATCGAGAGCAATAGCTTTTTGTGTTGAGCTTTCTTGTTGTAATTTAAATGCATTCCTTCCGAGCTTTGAAGTTTTGATGGAAGCTAGTAAATGTACATTCTCAACTAGCGTATGTTTGAGGCTGAGTTAAGTTTAGTAGATTAGATTTTAAACAGGTTTGTTTTTCTCAAGCTCAAGATTTTGCGTCATCTGCTAGATTTACATTGCAAGCCATGCATTGCACTTGATCTTTCTTGAGGTTATCTTCACGTGCGTAATCTATCAGAATAATGGAAAAAAACAAAATTTGACGCTGCATTTTGTACTGGATGACCCTATTCATCTAAATTGCTTGTGAAATTAAAGGTCCTAACTCTATTGCCCTTGAGTCAATTTATCATTTACAATTTTTCGATTTTTATTGAAGCAATACTTTAGTCTAGAAAAGATAATCATTCTCTATACATCATTTTCCACAAAGTCAATATTGAGTTGTAAATACATGCAAAACTAGTGCATGGAAGCATGTTAGAAACCAATGTAAGAACAGACATCAAATTACAGTTTAAAACTTATATGCGATTACACATAATTGGAATTTTATGGTTCGTTTTAGATAATGAATTGTTTCAAATATTTTTCTGTTCCACCATGTAGAAGTATCATATACATGGTTTTGTGTAGACAACACAGATGACTGGTTTCTTGATTGAAGCTGAAAGTTAACCCTTTCATTGTGGTTTGGCCGTGAGAGGATACATACTGAACATTGTCTGCCATTCTATAGCATCAGTCAAATAGTATTTTACTTTGTTTCTATTTACTGGCTAACTGGCTTAGCATGCATCCAAAGTATGAAAGTATTTTTCTTTGTATTTGAAGTGATGTAAAATATCTGGTTGTGTGCATTTCTTTTTGCACATATGTGCTGAAATAAATCTCTTCAAATTTGTTAGTCTTTGGAAGTTCATTGATAGTTGAGCTTGGATTCGTCATGGCACCGCTGTATGTAAGAATGTGATTACTTTCTAGGGTTGACTCATAACACTTGCAGCTTTGCAGAAACTAAGAAACTTTTGGCAGGGTACCTCTTGATGTATGAAATGGGAATGCCAGTTCTAACTTGTCCTGCTCTTTACCTTGTTGGGCTTCTTGTATCATTGCTTGTGCAAAAGGAAAATAATGAAAGAAAAATATGAGAAGCATCGATTATCTTCTCCTTAGATGTGGAAAGTTGGTGTTTTGTTTGCTTTTATTCAGTATCTGGTTAATACCTGGAGATTTCATAGCTTCTGATGATTGAAAGGATTGGTCCTTGTACTATTTTTTGTCTTATTTCTCCATGTAATTTGTTTTCCTTTTGCAGAGCTTTCGTTACGTCTGCTGATATCCAGATATTCAACAGTGATGTGAAGAACAAATTGTCTGCACGGTGTCAAGGTAAGACAGGTAAGTCCTTTTCCCAAGCTGTGAAGGAAATCTCTGTGGCATTTGAAGAGTTGCAGAAAAGAAAGCTTGGTGGTTTGGGAGATGATGTGGATGAATCAGCACTTGGCTGTGAGGGTCCTTCTGCTGATGGCCTAGACGATAGGATGGATGTTGACTTAAATGATGGACCCCATGAAGAAACATCAGATGAAGGAACTGGGGATTTTAACTCCAAGTTAGATTCACATTCAAATAGGGAAGGTGAAACTGATGATGATGTTGTAAAGCCTTCTCCATTGTTCAATGGTGAAGAAGAACATCACACATCGTTGGCATCTGATATTGATGATGGCTATCATGTGAAGGTTGAAAACGTCGATGATGTGAAATATGCTAATTGCATCAAGAAGGTTGGTAATAGTACATTGATGAATGGTCATAAGTCGAAGATGTTGGGTACTGATTCAAAGAGGAATTTGGAGGGTGCTGATGAGGGAAGTGGTAGTACTGGGGTGAAATCATTGAAGGACTCCATAGATGTTGGTGGAAAATTGGAAGATGGAGTTAGAGGTGAAATTGCTGGGGTTCATTGTGCAGGATCTTCTCCTGTTGCCGTTAAATCAGAATCAGGAATGAGTAGTGGAAAGAAGTCAAAAAAACCGATAACATATCAAAAGGGTTCCAGGGCTTGTCAAGGTAGTAATGACAGTGTTGTCAAGCCTGAGATCAGTAATAGAAAAACAGGGCTCCACCCTAGACCTGGAAGCTCAAAGTTTGAAGCTTGTGATACTTCTCATCCTGCTAAAAAGTCAAAGTTTGTAGATGTAGAAGATGGTGCTGCTGTGAGATTGTCGTCTAAAAATTTGATGAATCATGCTTCGAGATCTACTGCTGATGAAAAATCAGTTAAAGATTCAGATGGTAAACGAGAAATTCTTTTGGCTTTAAGGGCTCAGACAGGAAAAGACAGATCTTATGTTCCCTTGCAAGTCAGCAAAGATAAGTCCGATGTCTCTCTTCAATCGGACAGGACTGATTTACTTTCTCCAACAGTGAAAGCCAAATCTGATGCTTCTGCTGAAATGATTAAAGTTAAAGCTGATGTTTCTGGTGATGAAGCTGTGCTTCCAGTAACTAAACGCCATAAGCGGGCTTTGGAGGCAATGTTGGGTTCTACTTCACTTTATTCTGATGACAGGATAGCAAAAAGTTCTCTTGATCAAAGGAATGTTTCATCTTCCAGTAATGCTGGAGCTACAGTTCATCAACTTCCCAAAAGACGAAGAGCTGTTTGTCTATATGGTGATGATGATGAAGACGAGGAGCCAAAAACTCCAGTTCATGGAGGGTCAGGCAGAATTTCTAGGGAACCTAGGTCTATGCCTGATACTATCAAGAAGAAAGATGCAAATGTTACAAGTTTGTTAAGACAGCAGCATGTTGGTGTCATCAACACTGAGAAAAATATCGTGGCTTCTTTTGGTTTTGAACGCAGCCGTTCAAAGGAAACAGTGTCACATACCCAACAAAAGATTATGAAGAAACCTGACATGTCTGGTCCTCCGAGTCCTGGAAAAGTAGAAATGGAACACTTACCATCCAAGGATTCCAAACCTATTTCTACATCGCCTAGACAATCTCCACGATTGTTTCCTGCTACCAAGTCAATCGGGGAACATCATGAACCTGCCAAGCCTGTGATTAAAGTTTCCTCAATAAAAGGGCCTCAGCCTAGTTCTAGTAAGGTTTCTGGTCATGTTTCAGATTGCTTGAATACATCTTATGGTAATGGGGCTAGTCAAATGAATAGACCAGCTTTATCAGGAGAAAGGCCCAAAACTACGCCTAAAGCACCGTCAAGGATAAGTGCCGATTTGCTGGAGACTTCAGCAGAGTATAATCCTTGTCCTGGTGAAATTCTTTCAATATGTTTGACTACCCATGATCTTTTTGTGATTTTCTTTTGCCTTATTACAGACTGCAAGTCGGTATGGAAGATAGGAGTGGTTGGTTTGTGGAATCAAAAACTCCAGATTCTGCCATGTCTATGAAACATCTTATTGCAGCTGCCCAAGCAAAAAGGAAGCTAGCTCACTCGCAACAATTTTCTCTGGGAAACCTTAATTCTTCTCTAATTTTTGCTAATGATATGCATGGCAGCACACTCAGCCCATCTCTTGTGCAACCTTTTCTATCTGAAACAAGCAATTTGCTACAGGGAGATTTGCAAGGAATTCATCATCATGTTAATTTAGTTTCTCCATCTACTCATGCTCGGGAATCATCATCCCACAATCAATTGGACAATGAGGAAACTGAGGAGCGAAGATTGAGTTCAGGACAAAGGGCTGGTGGTGGCTCACTGAGTGGTGGTACTGAGGCTGCTGTTGCACGTGATGCTTTTGAAGGGATGGTAGAGACCTTGTCAAGGACAAAAGAAAGTATCGGACGCGCAACTCGGCTTGCTATTGACTGTGCCAAGTATGGAATTGCAAATGAGGTGAGTTAATGTTGCGTTACAGTTCCTTCCTGATTACTTGTTTTCCAAATTGTCTAGTGTGGTGAAATATTATCTATCTTGATTTCCCAAATCTTGTTATCAGCTTTCTTTTTCCTTATGGTAATTGTTTGCTACGTTAGAATTGTGTTGCTGTACTGAAATATTTAATATACTAAGTTAGTCATATAGTACACCGTATTGTATCTTTGGAAGATCAAGTTTTGGAGTCGTTGCATCATCTATGCTTTGGGTCCCCATTTAGGGCCTATTTTAATGGTTCAAATTGTGCTATATTAAAATTATGTTAGGTTTTGTTTTGATTTAATTTTGATAAGAAAGAAAATTAGGATTGTATGTAGCAAAATTGAGTCAAGTGTAAACATGTAGGGCAAGAAACTGATATTTGTATTCTAGTCTGCGATACCTTGTGAAGGAGAATTTGGAGAACTGCGTCATTGAAATGATTCTAAAATATTTTAAAAAATGATTGTACAGGTTGTTGAACTTCTTATTCGAAAGCTGGAAACTGAGACAAGTTTTCATCGCAAAGTGGACCTTTTCTTTCTTGTGGACTCAATTACGCAGTGCTCGCACAATCAAAAAGGTTGTTTCTTCCTTCACAGCAATAGTTTCTCCAAGCGTAGCTCTTATTCATTACAATCAGAAACTCTTCATGCTCTTGATGACAATTCCTTTGGTTTTAGTTGTGTTGTGACCTTCGATGATGAATGTTTCTTTATGGTACATTAGGTATTGCTGGAGCCTCATATGTTCCAACAGTTCAAGCAGCTTTGCCTCGCCTTCTTGGTGCAGCTGCTCCAGCTGGAGCTAGTGCTCGTGAAAATCGTCGTCAGTGTCTTAAGGTGAATTTGACGTTATGTGGATTTAACAATGTACATTTTGTTATGAGGGTGACATTGACCTAACTGGATTCCCAGGTCCTACGGTTGTGGCTGGAGAGAAAAGTCCTACCTGAATCTGTTCTGAGGCGCTATATAGATGATTTTGGAGTTTCAAATGATGATAACTCTGTTGGATTGTCCCTTAGACGTCCATCTCGAGCTGAGAGAGCTGTTGATGATCCTATAAGAGAAATGGAAGGAATGCTTGTGGACGAGTATGGCAGGTCTGTTGATATTGTCTTTTTTCTTCTTTTTGTTTGATTTCCAGCTAGGTGACAGTTTCTTTCTTCACATTCATGAAATTGACTGTACTGGACTTACATTCCATTATGTGCTAATTTTTTGGATGAAAGTGCATTTAACAGACCTCAAGTTTTTGTCCTTGATATGGGACACATGGAACTGAAAACATGGGTTCTATGAGGAATTTGGTCATAGTAATATAATCAATGATATATCTCATGAACCATAAGACTCCATTTGTCCTCTACATTACTTCTTTGGAATTCTTTCTTGAATATTTAGTAAAAAATCTCACTTGTGGTGTTATGACTCTTTTTTACCATAAAGTCACTACCATCATAACCAAGCAATGTCAGATCTCATCGAAAATACTGAATAAATGTTATAGTTCATGTATTCATTCTGGAATGAAAGCATATATCCTGAAAAGATGTTGTCTATGTTAGTTTGGCCCCTACATGTAAGCCTTTGGTGACAGCAGCTTGTAGGTCCAGACCAAGCAATTTCCTTGGTTTTCACTGTCGATCATGGGCCATATCTGGTATATGATGATAGGCTTTCTTCAATTTACTATAGAACGATTGAAATTTGTGATATGGAGACACTTGAATGTCACGATATCAAATCAGTGAATTGGAACTGAAGCATGTGGGAGCCCTTTTTTCATAATACTGGAAGTAATGGCTTTTTTATGTTTTTGTGTCTTGTGTGATGACTTTCTACCATATCAGGAGTAAACGCATCACATGCGGAAGTTTGATAGTGAAATATTTACCGTTTGTTCTTTAACTCTATATTGGTGTCCACGGTTGTCTAATACGTTGTATGTTGTAGTGTATCTCTTTTCTCATTTCTCACTGTGCCCTAACTCTATTTCTGATGCAATTTTTTTGTCTGCTGAACCAGCAATGCTACATTTCAGTTGCCTGGCCTTCTATCTTGTAGTATATTGGAAGATGATGAAGATGATTTCCCTAGCAGTTTGTCCAAGGAAGAAGCTGATGCACAACCAGTTGTGGAACCCATCTCTGCTTTGCAGGAGTCAGATACTAGTACTATTGCTGGGATTGACAGGCGTCACTGCATCCTTGAGGATGTGGATGGTGAGCTTGAAATGGAAGATGTGTCTGGAAATGAAAAAGATGATACTTCCTCGCACAGCAGTGGTTCTGTTGAAATGGAAACACAACAGCAGTCTGTGCATGAGTTGACTGAACCTGCATTAAACAATTCCATGGAGTTGGCCCCTTTGCCTGAAGGTTCTCCACCATTGCCTCCCAATTCTCCTCCGCCTCCCCCACCTTTGCCTCAATCTCCACCACCGCCACCTCCTCCAGCATCCCCATCACCACCACCACCTCCACCTCCACCACCAGTGTTGCCTCGACCTCCTGTCTTACTGCCACCACCACCACCACGTCTTCAAGCTCCTCCACCCCCACTGCCGCCACCTCTTCAAGCACCTCCACCACCACCATCACTTCTTCCACCACCACCACCTATTCCATCAGAGCCACCTCCTCATGTTCTGTCAATGGGTGCACTACCACCCATGGTATCCCAAGCATCAGTTCCTATTCAACCAACTGTACAGCCTCAATCGGTATTTTCCTCGCTACCATTGTTGTAGTCTAAAAAAAGTCGGCAGTAATTATTACAGTTGGTTTATAATGCAATTGCTTTTTCCTTTCATTTTAACATTTGTGTTGTATGTCTTATGATATATTTATCATTATGCAGGGTAACCAAATGATCACTATGCCTGGAAATTCTACTCAAGGAAATCATGTAGATGGTGTTGTGAAAAGTGAATTGTTTCCACAGCACTTTACACCATCAGCAGTTTGCAACCAAGAACCTACAGGATTTAGTTCATCAAGGCAATTGGAATATGGGCAAAATGGCACATATATGAATCCTCAAGCTTCTCAGGCAAATCCACATTTTCAACCAGGTAATACACCATTTTTGCAAAGACCACCGCATCCTAACCTGCCTCAGAATACAACTGGTCATTTTCCCTTCACAAACCCTGCAATTCAGCAACACCCACAGCAAGTGTATCCCCATCCATACAATTTATCATCCCTTCCTGATTCAAGAAGGCAATTTGTTCCTGAAGATCAGTGGAGGATGCCCCCAAGTGATTTTAATACCAATAATCACCATGGTGCATGGATGAATGGAAGAACTCCATCTCATGCAGGCCCTCCTTTTGGTCAGGAAGGTATGGATTAGTTAGTTAGATTGTGTTTTTCTGTGTAAAATTTGACTCTGGATTCTTGTCATTAGACGTGCATGTTACTGTTAGAATCTTCATGTTGCACCCGACTTGAGATTTTTCTCTACTTGGTTATAAGTGGATGAGGTGTATAAACTTTTTCAGCTGTGGTATATGGTTATGCTCAGCTGTGCCAGCTCCATTTGGAAGTGACTTTCTTTCGACGGTAGATTAGTTATGAATTAGAAATTAGAACATTGATGACAGTTGGGTAATTGTTGTTTAAATTGTTCATTCTCTGAAATATATCTTCTATCTAGCAATGAATCTATTCTGCTTGATTCTTTTTTCTTGTTTTCTTGTTGGTAGTTTTTCTTTCTTTGTTGTTTGTGGCTCACTTGGTTGCACTACTTGGCACACTAAGAATTAGGTTCAAAATTTCTGACATATTCCTTCTGTTAACAGTTTAGATTTTAAGGTTGATGGCAATATGATTTCACATCAATAACAAGAGGGATTTGTGTGTTTGACTGGAGAAACGTGTTGGTTTATGTTTTTGTAGGCTGGGGATGTTGGGTGGTAGGAGTCTTGCATCATTGCAGTTATTGGCTAAGTTTACTAAATTTTAGTTTGGCTTGAAAATTCTTAGTTCAGGATTTCACATCGTAAACTCGCGCAACATGCTTTTGCACATAAATCTGTCTACCTGTGTATTTTTGCTGACATTGACAGTTTAATATGCTAGTTCTGTATGTTTCTTCACTATGGTGGTGCTTGAGAAGATCTGCATCACTACTGCTTATGTTTGTACAATGGTGTTCAATATATATGATTCTGAGCTAGAGGTTGATTTGGTCCTTAAATAGCTAATTTGGGATAATCATTTAAACATTGCTTTGCCAGGCTACTTTAGGCCACCCATTGAAAGACCTGTTGCGAATAACATGAGTTTCCCACCCTCTGCCACTAACAGCTTGCCATCAGGAGCTCCAATTCCTGGTATGTTTTCACTTGAACAACTGCTTTTTTTGTGGGATTTTCATTAAGCTCCAGTTTGTGTTTATTTTAAAGTCACTCAAAGAAGTAATTTCTTGGTTGTGTTATTTTAGGGCATGGTGCATCACCAATGTTGCCTTGTAGACCAGACATGTCCGCACTTAATTGCTGGAGACCTTCGTAAGGATTAGTCTGATGCCTTGTCTACATTAAGTTCGTTTCTTCCTAAGGTTTGCTTCATGTCTGATGAATTATTGTGGAGCTAAACTCTTTAAAAAGTTGGTTCCATTTGTTTAAAAGTTAGATATATGGATCAGTACCTGAATTAATTGCTTATCTGATGAAATGTGACCTGAAGTGTGTTTCTTGACTGATCCTATATGGAACTTTTGGCTTTCTTGTCCTGGTTTCCAATGTTTCATTATTATAGTTTGCTGTTCTGTAATGGATATATCCTTCCTTCCATATAAGTTATTGAAATGTATTGAAATTTACATCTATAGTTCTTATGTTTTGGATGCAGTTAATACCTTCAAAGGCTTTGGCCAGAGAATGTGCAGTCTCTGTTTTACTTCTTTTGGTGGGTGCCAAATTTGAGTTGGTTGATTTTCCCACTGCTGTCCGTAGGAATACATACCATGATTTTTGTGTACTCCAAAGAAAATGACCTTACTCGCGGACAAAACCACTGCATAAATGCAGTGATTAGACCATGTGGAGACTCATGGAAGGACTGTGTATATTGTAATTTTTCCTGACAAATGTAGCCCAGGAACATTTGCTTCCAAGTGTTGGCCCATGTTTCTGACTTGGTTAGTACATCACATCTTAACTTTGTAATTATACTGGAATTTTTTATATAAAATTACTTTTTCAGTTAAGACTGGACGAATGATTGTTATACAAATCCATGTGAAATGTAAATGTTGTTGTATTTACTCCTTCTGTCACAATGTTGAATCTTTGTACCTCCCTCTAACGGTCTGTTCAGAATTCCATCTCAACTTTTCCACCAAGTCAGAGCCATGCTTAATTAATTTGCTTACAAATTCTGTTACTTTGTGCATTTTGTGTTATTTATGTTGAAGTGGAAGTTACTTTTATCTAGCACACTATTTTTTCTCTGAGCTGGGCATCAGCTAGTCCTCTCTTCTTGTTCTTGTTTTGCAAGCTAGTTGGAGTTCTGATTTACTTATAGATTACAAAGCTTTTTAAATTTAGTGTCAAATAGTATCTAGAATATTTATGCAAGCTTTCATCATCTCATCTGGAGTAATTTTCAAATTTGATGGAAGTGACAGATAAGGAAGTTTGTTTTGTGTGATGAATCTTTGAGCTCTAGTTATCTGTTTAAGAAGGTGGTTGCATTACCTTTAGTACGAAAATGATATGACAGGTGCTATTATTGAGAGCTAGATATCTTCATACTTCAACAATTGGACAGTTCACAACAGTTTTTCTGAAATCTCTTTGAACATCCTGTCCATTTTCTGAAATGTTTATTACTAGATTGATGCAGTTAAGATCTGGAATCAAATACATTCTTTTAGCTGACTCAGTTTTCCTAACACAACTGTGTCAATCCTGCTTAAATTCCTCCACAGCTAAGATTTTGAGAAGACAAAATCATTTGTTGATTTGTTTCCAATTCTTTTATTCTCTTCGATGCAAGTCTGACGATCTTTTTTGAGTATTGCTTCGCGTAAAAGAAGACTTTCTTGAATTACTCCATTAAAAGACTTATTATGGAATTACGCAAAGTGATTAAACCATGTTTTACCTTTTAATTTTAAGTCCATACGACGTATCTTTAGAGGTAATGACTGAATTCTTCTCAACTTAACATGTTTTGTCTCATGAAACTGAATTATTAAGGTAACACAAAATGGTTTTCCCTGTCAAAGGGGAGGAGAAAATCTTTCATGGTGTTTTATCTTTGTGTGTGTTAGCAAAGGGACGGGCAATGTTAAAGAGAGATAGAGTTGCAAACTCTAAGTGAAGTGTAAAAAGTCTTTTGATGTACTTGTATCTGTGGTGAGTTTCCATGTTCAAATAATATAACATAGAAAGACTAATTTTAACAATTTAACTAAATAGTGCTGTGCGAAAGCATTTGCTACAATTTCTAGGAAACCCAAAAAAGTAATCAGAAATCTTGCACTCTTGCATATGTGTACTCGGTAGCATATGGATACACAAGTAGGGAGAGGGTAAAGACTTTTTACTCAAAGTCCTGGAAGGATATGACACTTCATTTTCTGTTTTGAATGCCATTAGAAATATGAATTTTCCAAAAAATGGTTTACTGATATTACTCTCTTTTAAGATTTTGCATTTGAATATCTGAGAGAGAAGTGGTCTATTTCCTCAATGTATATTTTTCTCTTGACAATCTCTTGATAAATAGGATGTGAATGTTGTGAGATTGTTGTTTTCTCCTTTTCTCGTTGTTTCCACTCTGCAGGAGTACCATCACTTATTTACAGTAAAATTTCGTGTCTATTGGGCCTCAAAATGTTGATTTAAGTTTTGGTGCTTTTATATTATTTATGGGGTTTGAGAGAGAAGTTTGTGTAAATGGATGTGGTTACATATTGGCTTTGGTTATCAATCTCTTTGTTGTTATTTACCAATCTCGTTCTACTATATTGAATTGAATACTTGTCCATTGCAGTATATTTTGTTCCCATATTGGATGCGGTCTAATTTGATTTAAGCTTCCAATAAGGATTCCCCCTTGTGGCAGCTTTTTATTAGGGAAAACTGTGAGGACTTGTGCATTGTAGACAGTACCTCAGATATATTCAGACAAAGCATCACACACTTCATCCCATGATTGTCCTTGTTGCTATTTTTGATAACATATAAAGTGAATTATTTCGAGATCTCTACTTCTAATGTTTTAAACTTCGTATTGGTATTGTCATCTGCAATGGATCCTTCTGGGATTTTGTTAGTTTTAAATGCTTTTAGTATCAGTATTGTTGTTTTCAATGAGATTGGTATGGTGGGTGTTCAATGCTTCAACTGTTGGTTTCATAATTCTGGATTATATTTCAGTATGTTAAAACATGACCAGCCTATCCATCTGATGCCGTTTACCTTAGTTAAGTGCTTTAGCTTCGTCTTGTTGGTATAGCATTTTATCTTGATCTCTTTTCAAGTCTGTCCTCTTTGGGATGATAATTCTTTCCTGAGCTATTTATTGTTTTTCTGATACTTTAGGTGTAGATGTTTGTTTACTTTTGGGACTTGATACTTTTACTTACCAGCACAAATTAGTTGTGGGTTGATGGAGATTGCTGAATGTGAGAATTCGGGAGAACAATGTTGCTCATAATCATGACCGCCAGAAAGGATTATATGGATTAATTTCTTTGGTTTTAGTACACTGTTTTGTTGAATTCTTCTGTGGAATTTATACTGAATAGTTTGGCTTTATTAAGAGCATTTTTCTCTCAAGTTTATGCTGAATGGCTCGGTTTTATGTTACACTACATTCATTTGCAGCAAACAATGCAAATTACTTGGGGCCTTATACTGTAATAAGCCTGTTAATTCCCCAATTGTGGAGATTCTGAGCTGCACTAACATGTCCTGCTTGTCAACTAAAGAAACTCATTTTTGACTTGTCTTTAAGATATTGAATTTGAACATGGCTATAGATTCTGTAATTGCTTTGTTAGATAGAGAAGTTTGGATGGCGTGTCCTGATCCTAATAACGATTTGTGTCCATCATTGCAGCTGAGGATGCTAATAACTAAATGATTTGCTTGTACAGGCTCTTTAATGTCGTATCCATTTTGGTTTCATGGGGTGTGCTTAGGTGATAGGGAAGTGGAAACTTAAATGTGTCATCCATACTTTCCTTGGTCTGTATTATCTTCTAAAATTATCCATCTCTATTCAAGTTTCTTGGATGAAACCTTTTTATAAGTACTCGTGAGAACTTAAGGAGGTGGCTTGTTTGATGTGTATTGCCATGTTTCAAGTTGATTTACTTGCAATTAATACCCTTGATCAGGTCTGGGCGTAGGGAATTTTGAATAGTATATTTCTTTACAGATGTTACTTTTTAAATGCATTTATTCCATTGCACCACAAGAAGTAACCGAAATAGTACTTCCAAGATGTCGAAGCTAGCTAGTTGCACTTTTTTGTCCCAATTGTTTTCTTTTTTTTTTTTTTGGTTTTTGGACCATTTTCTTTGAGAGTAAGGTTATCTTGCGGCCTTTGGTGTTGCCAGTGACTGTTTTATTGAAAAAAATAGTTTTGATCACATTAAGTTTTTTCATTTTTTGCTTCCACCAAATACTTATGAGGTCAAGTTTCAGAACGACATTGAGCTTTGTGGATCTGATTGAGATTAATGGTTTTATATGAGCATGCTTTTTATTCACCAACACATTATTTCTACTATTTTTCTTCGCCTATTTTTCTGTCACTAGCGAGTTGTTTCAAATGCTTCTATTTGGCAACATGGTGAACGAACTTTGAGTGTTTGATGTGCCCAAGGGATTTCATTTAATTGATAATTAAGGCCATTGAGGTCATGTTAGTATCTTTAAACTGTTATGGTGTCTATTCTCTATTTGGGTTGAGATGGTAGGAATGGATTTGGGTGGAATATATATGTCAATATATGGTTCTGTGCTTTTGATTTGGGTGTCTTCAGTTACATGAGTTCCTAATATTATGATTTGCTAGTCTTATTATCAAACTGTTGTTGTTCACAACTTTTGAATTTAAAATAATTGGATAAACTTAAAGTCAGTTGAAACATCTTTGTTATGCTAATTTTTAGAGCGTATAGTTTAGAGCATACAAGTTATCAACCAATTGTTTATTGTTGCTTGAATTGTGGGGTTTGGTGCAGGAGCTAAGGCCCTTTTTCTACTTGGTCAATTGGTGGATATTAATGTTCCAGATTTTGTTGTTAATCTTCATGTTCCTCACTACAGAATGAAAAGTATATTTATACTTACCCTTATCAAGGACTATTGAAGTGTGATTCTCTCATTGCTGTAGTGTTATTCTTAAATTGTGTACAAAGGCAATGGTTCCTTTAAGATTTTCATAGTTGAGGCTATCTCATAAATAGGAAACAGAAATGTGGAAGACACTGTAATTAACGATTTTGGGTGGCTGCATGAAATGCAAATTCCTTTGCTGATGCCAACCATGATGACGTCCTAGTCAGGTGAGGGCTAAATGCTTGGCCTAAGGGATGGGATGCAACTGACTTTAGAGATGGTTCTGAAATTTAATGTGCTAGTCATCCGAGGTATTGGTTAAGCTTTTAGGAATTTTGAGTCCAAGTAATTGCTACTATGATTGGTGCTTATCAGTTTGTTAGTAGTGGATAGTACTTAGACCCTCCTTTCAAGTATTTAGGGGTCGAGTAAATTTCATCTAGTTATTTCAGGCTGGAAAAGTCAAAACATCTGTTCTGGTTACTCATCAGAACAGATGCTGGTAAACTTTGTATTGTGTGACAACCTGGTTTTGTCATTAGCTTTTTGCTTATAATTCTTGTTTGTAAACTGTTTCCATAAACCTATCCTCATTAGCTTGAGAGATTTGCGTTGCCAGCCTCCTGTCTCCTTTGTACTGAATTTCTGCCTTAAGAAAAATGCATCGTTGATATTGTGGACTATAAATTTGTTCCTGTTGATATTTCTGTTAAATACATTATTTGATAACATAAGTTAGAAATGTGATTGTGGTGTAATTTTTCCTCTGAAGTTTTCTTTGCCTGTTCTCCGCGTCTCCTTTTTCTTTTGGAAGTCTTGTAAATGCATTGCAGGCACATAACTTTTTGATTACATTTGAGGACCTGTTATGTTCTGACTCAACTGCAAAAATCTGTTTCAGCTTACTTTTTGTTAAGACAACTTTTATTCTATTAACAAATTCCTATTTTAAACAAGAAATAAGTTACCATTTGCTATGTTTATCTGGTTATTCAGATGTACACTAGGTATCTTCTAAAAGAATAGCAGCAAATTTCCTGCCTACTGGTTTATGGCACTAAGACATTAATGGAAATAAAATAACATAAACCAAAAACATAAATCAAAAGAATGTGCAAATTGCCACATATATAGTCCATCACCTTCTCTTTTATTTTATTCAATGGAGAAATATATAAGAAAGGAGGTGAGGGAATGGGGGAGTACATATGTTTTCAAAGAGGCTGGATATTGTTTGAGCTCAAAATAAAGAGGTGTTTGTCCATTACGGTTGAGGTCAATGCCACCAATTATTATGGTTCTTTATGTTCAATATTTATTTTGACTTGCATATTTCCAAAATCTTCTGGACCATTCTGTGCATGATGAATTCTGCTGTTTGTTTATAGTTAATGCCACCAATTAATAGTTAATGCTACCAATTATTATGTTTCCTTATGTTCAATATTTATTTTGACTTGCATATTTCCTAAATCTTCTGGATCATTCTGTGCATGATGAATTCTGCTGTTTGTTTATAGTTCTCTCATACTCGGGTCTTCGCTTCTGATAATGTTTGTCAGTGCTATGAGATGCCTGGTTAAACTTATTTAGGTATAAGTGTCAGATTTGGTGGCTATAAAACATGATGTTTCTATGCTATAGCAAGCACTCCCTTGAAAATTCAGAAGCTGGTATTGTAGTTATTTGCAGAGTCTTAGCTGGATTGGAATGAAAAATTTGCCTCTGGATGAGAGAGAGTCTATAGAAATTAGTCGCATCCCTCTCTTTTTGATGTCTGTTATTTTACTGGTTAAGGCAGTAGTTTACACGTTCTTAAGGATCGTTTCTTGATTATCAAGAACACTGAAACTTTTCTATTTCCAAACAACTCCATTTAAGGTTGATGATAAGTCGATAATTTATGTATGTTTATAAAAATCCTGTTAAATGGGATCTGTCATGATCAAATAACCATTCCTTTGAGTCTCATTGTTGTGGCGTTGAATTAGTAATTTTTCGTAGCATCTTAGGAACTCTAATAATTGTTCTGGAAGAGGTTATATTTTAAGGTCAGAGCACGAGTGGTGAGGAGTGTGTATCACTTTTGAGATTGTTCCTTTTGCATAATTTGTTGCTTTTAATGGTTTGAGAAGATTTTTGGTTTTAATTATTACCACTGTTATCTAATTAGTCTGGCTTGAGAGCACTTGGACTGATTAATTGGGGAACCCGAATTTAGTAGTCCTTTTGGGGTTTGAACTAAATATTTTTGTGTTTAGGATTGGGGAAGCGGTGTGTGATTAGATAGCGTGAGGGGAATCAAGGTAGTCATAAGTAGGTCTTCTTGGCACTGGGAGGCATCTTGTGGCCACAGGGAGAAATTCTTGGTAAGAAAGGAAAATATAGCCCTTTGCCCGACTGCCACTTTAATTGCTTATAGTAAGGCCTTATGGAACCTGCTAAGACAGTTCTTTTGGAACTTTCCCATGTATGCTCAATTTTGAATCTTCTTGTTTTTTATTTTATTTTTTGGGCTTTTACTTGAGCGCATTTTGCCTAAGGGGAAAAAGGTGTTTTCTTTCTATAATATAATTATCTTACTTATTACTACTAACAATGTTTGGTAGATTACTTGACAAAGAGATACTAATAGATCAAGCTCATATTTTGACAGGTGCAGCAAAAATTTAAGCCAGACTCCCTGTTGTTTATGGGGTTTGTGGTTGACGTGGGACAATAAGGTTGAAAGAAGCTTCTGCAAATGTCAAGGTAAATATTTGACATGGATGCTATGCTCGTTACTGTGCTCTCAATTGTACATTACTGCTAAGAATAGTTTATCCTGACATCTTTAGGGACGAAAGTATAGTGGTTCTGAAGTAGTGACAGTTTTCAAGTTAAACCATATAAGAAATCCCCTCCTGCACATTTGCTACATCTATAACATGCTGTACCACTGTGTACCGATTACAGTTAAGACAATTTGAACAATTTGCTTTTTGTTTCCGTTCTCCTTCGAACGGTAGTATGGTTATTTTCCTAGTTTTCCTTTTCGTAATGTTTTAATCTATCGTTATGTTAAAGGGTGTTATCAACTGGGAAAAACTCATCGGGATTTTATAACAGAATGATAGAGATGGCTCAAGTGTATGCAGTTGGTATTGGACAATACTTCTACCTCTCAGATTCTGCTTTTTCTTTCCTTCGAGTGGCATCACATTTCACCTTCCTCATTGTCTCTGTTGTGTTTGATATTTATAGGATTTTATGGAGCAAATACTACATTTTCTTAGTTCCTGGATGATAGCAAGACAGTTGGATTACACATTTAACCATTTGATAAATAAATCTGCCAAGAACATCGTCCACCTGTGCACTTTCCTAGACTTTTATCCTATGCAATGTTGTGATTTCCTGGTTATGTATCTTCGTATGTGCAAGCCTTTGATGCTTTAGTTATCCTATCATCTGAGAAGATATATGGTTGTTTGACTGAAGGCTTGTCAGTTGTAATGCTATGCAGTTACATTGGTTAGGGATTTCAAGCTATGACTTCGCTTTCATGTTTTGGAGAGGCTTGGGGCAGCTTGACCTGAATCAATCCATGTTAATTAAATGAAGTGCTAGCCTTCTGTATGGTTAACTCCTAGAGTGATTTTCTTGGGGCGGGGTGAAGATGAAATGTTAGGTATGGTATTAAGAAAGGAGTAGCAGTTGTGCGAATTCTAACCACTTCGCCACTTCTTGCCAACGGAGAGTTCTGAAGTTTTCAGGGTCAGGCATTTTCTTCTTGTGGACTTCAGGACATATTTTCAGTTCAGCTTATATATCAGTGGAAACATTAGTTTTACTTGTTTGTCTAATGGGACACCTTTGGAGCGAAGAAACCTGAATCCTCTTTTAAAGCATTCCCAACGCTCTGAACGTTAAAGATCGGGCCATGAGTTAGCATCGCTACTTTATCCAAACCAGGAAGCTTTGTTCTGCAATGGACGTGGCGAAGTTCTTGGAAGATATGGGGCAATAATGCAGCTCATGTTGTAGCCACATTAGGATTCCCACACCTAAGGGGCATTATTTGGGATTGGGAAGACATAAACGTCTGACAAAGTTTTAACTTTCAGTGAAATAAAGTCATCTACTTATACATATATAGATTCCCAATCAAAGTAGCAAGTCCAATCGTTGAAGTTGTAGAATTATTTCGTGATCGGATGTCAAATGTAAACATTACAAGCTGATTTGAAGCCTTTTGCGGGACATGATAATGTTTCATTTGGTGCTAAAATGTATTACTGTGGTTGTAAGATACTATAATTCAATTTTTTGTTGTTTTAATTCTCATAATATACGGTGTAAGAGACCCAAGTATTCAAAAGCAGTTTCATTCATGATCAAATGTCCTTCAAAGTCCAAAATTAGGCAACTTTCCAAGTACTTGTTTCAACTTTATTATTTATGCTAAAACTAAGTGCAAATACAATGTGATTTGCAACCCCATTCCATGTTCACATTCAGGAGTCCAGACAGTATCTACGAAGACTTGAAGAGGCTGTACCGCTACTTTGCAATGGTACAACAATCTGTAAATCGTTAGGCTATGCGAAAAAAACTGGTAAGATAATACATTGCCAATTTCTCCTGATGCAAACACCAGAATTATCATTTATGGAAAAAAAATCATAAATAATTAAATATAAAAATGAAAACTGCTAAGATCACATATAAACATTTTCGGGCTGATCCTTTCGTATTCTTGGAACATGATTCTGTTGTATCTCTTTCTATTTACCTTTAAAGCAATAAACCGGCTGACCAGATTGCAGACAACAGGTAATTGAAGTGCCGACTTATCAATCAAGTGCAGCTTTGTTTCTTCGACCAGTTATTGGGTTTGACAAGCCATCAAAAATTTGCTTTGTAATTGCTGAAGCTGTTAAGGCCTGTAGATCTGGCTTCATACTCCATTTGGAAGCCTGCCAAATGGATGAATTGCTACCATCCTGTTCAGGGAAGCTTGATGCGCTATATGACTTTTTTATCACTGAAGCCCCGTCATCTATGGGAGAATCCATCAGATTTATTGGTATTGGAGTCGCCCCACCTGCTTCAGGTTCAGCTGATGAATTACTTCGGCCGGCCCCTTTGGATCTTAGGGCTAAACACTTTCCTGTGATTGCTGAAAAAGCACCTCCACTGTTGTTATCATCCCTGATCAACAGTTCAGGAGAGTCAGCTTCTGATTTCAGACGCCTGCTCGTAGATTTCTCATTCTTTTCCTCACAGTTAGTTTCACCAACCTGTACCCGGTTATTGTCATCAGAAAGGCCATCAGCTAAGCTCTTAGATTTGCGGTTGAGGCTCAGTGGTGGATTAGAGGATGACGAGGCTTTTAGACACTGATCATCTTCAAGGAAGTTGGAACTTCTTTTGCTGTAGATTGCCATCTCAAAACCTTCTTGTTTACTCTTTTCATATTTTGGCTTCAGCCCATAGTAACCTTGCAAAGAGCTCATGGCTGCAGAAACCTTCCGCTCAGAAGAATTTGGCTTTAAGGTTTTGAATGAATCAAAGATACCAGTCTTCACAGGACGAGGTGGGTTCTGCTTAGATCTGTTCAGTCTGCAAAAATAGTCCCAGTATTTTTAATTTATGGTTGATCACATATATATAAAGAGTTTGGACACAGCCAAGAGACAGACTGCAGGAATAGAAGAGATAAGAAAAATGCATTCATGAATTTCAAGAAAAACCCTATCGAATTTCCAACTTAAAAAGAAATATTGAGATCAGATTCAGCAATTTAATTTGTCACTAAAGGTCCATGACATACATCCCTTCCCCAACTCGACATAGATGCAGAATCAAAAGCCTTCAATGCATTAATGCCATGAGAAATCCCTCAAAAACGAAATACAACCTCACTAAGAATATGAAATAAAACAAGCAACAAATGTCAGTATATTGGTTACCAAAAGCATCTAAGCATGAGTAAGCTCTTCTAATATGCAAATGAGTTTTCAGTTCCAAGTAAAATAAGACTTCCCAAATGAACCATGCACCTGTGACTTAAAAAAATACAGCAGCGCACAGCAAGGATCAAACCATGAAATCAGGGTGCACTAAAGGTGCAGTCCAGTAGATAAAAATAACTACTGGAACCATATTATATGTTGCAGGTAACGGAAATAACACAGACATCTCGTTTTAACAATACCACTCCAGACTAGAAGGGAGTTGTTCCTATTCCTTCTTTATCAGTTCCATTCTGATACTTTTGTGATCTGCATCTCCATAAGTGTATGTACACAACCAATTCAATGCCACCCGGCACTACTGACACTTTTGGGCGTTGCAATGCATGTTCTAACAAGCATCTAAATCGAGGGCACTGTCGTTACCACTTCCACCAAATAACACGATTACCCCATTTCCAACTAAGAATAACTGTCCTGTAAAAATAGGAAGCCCACGTAACCATAGCACAGACACAAATTAAGGTAGTAGCTTTCATCAGTATCCTAAATCTAGTTTGGGTTAGCATTTCCAGGATAAAGTATGGTACTCATCTTATAAAGCCACTTAATGTGATCTTCCTTTGGTCATATACTGATTGACTTATCCACTGATTCATGCTAATGAGATTGTTAATGGTCAATAGCAATACTATGAACTCAATTCTTGCAACTGAATTTAGAATAGAACTTCAAAGACAATACAAAAACAGGTCAAGATTTAAGATTGCTATGTGACAGGTGAGCATTAGTTTAAGTCTTGTATGTCTTAAACAGCACAAATATGAAGATACATCACATATTTTGTAGTTGAACATATAAGTGTTGCAGTAAAGTATGCTTAGCATGTTTATACAAGTCTTCAAAGAAATTTTAGACTCTGTTATTACCCAAAAATTGCTGCTAAATTAACTCTATATCCAAACAGCAACATGAGGCTGCAGACAGGAGAAGCCAGCTAGTTCTAAGACATTATATTAAAAATCCGCAAAAGCAAGGAATCATGTTAAAAGAGGTGGCAAGTTTGATGCCCAGAACATTACTGAACTAGAACGCTTCAAGTCCTAGAAAAATCTTGCATAAACTTTAAGCATTTATGATGGAAAGGATGATCAAAGCTCACAAATGAAAGAACAGCTCTTGTTTAGGTTTTAAATAAAATTTAAAGGAACAGTCATCGAACTGGATTATTTCAACAGAAACAAAGCAATGATGAAGCATTACAAGAGAAAAGAAAAAAGAATAAACAAATAAAAAGCAATACACAAGAACATAACTATGGGAGTATGTCCATACCTTGCAGAATCAGAACCGTTGCACAAGCAAGGCGAGGGAGGATGGCGACCTGGAAGTGGAATTTTAAGTGTCTTGAGAGCAAACATTTGGAGATCCGTAACCAGACCATTCATTTTTTTTATATCAGAAACCTAAACAAATGCAGGGTAACCAGAAAAGTAAATGAGATGGTATTGTCATATGGGTTGGACATTAAAATTTAGGGGCATATAAGCTTAGAGAATATGCAAACGAAAATGACATAACGAACAAAGAAATTCAATACCCCCAAAAGTTAAATGATAATTAAAACTTACAACAAAGAAGAGACTCAAATTGTAACGGAAGACAGTCTTCACTGGTAAGTATGTGAATCATAATGATGCAAAGTAAAGCAAAGACTACGTTCAGACAGGCCTTAACATGCCACAAAAGAAGAAACTTGTTTCCCTTAACCAATTCACCCCAAAAAACGCAAAGGTTCATAGAAATAATCTGAATGAAAAAGACATCTTAAGTTTAACAAACTTATACAATTAAATTAAATCACTAATCTTTCTGAAACTAATCAATTACGTAGACTCCACAGGAGAATAGAGACAAAAATATGTAATTAAGCTATACATCAAATCAAAGTATAATTTATAATAATTAATTTTTAAATTTTAAAAAAAGAGATTGCGTTCTGGGGATTGTGGCAAATAAGAAAAAAGAGACTCTGAAGCAAAGGGATTCGTTATACCTCAACCCCGTACTTAATGGCGACGCCCGCGAGCGTGTCGAATTTGGAAACGGGATGCTGGATAAAGCCACCATTACTCCCAAAAGAAGAAGAAGAAGACGACGTTGTAGCAGCAGCAACCTTATTCTTGTGATTGTGGTTGTTAACGGTTTTGTCGTTAGTAATAAAATGGTTGTTATCGTTGTTGGAATGGAAGGAAGAACGAGGATCCAGGAATTGCTCCTTCTTATAACCGTCGTCGTCGTCTTCATCTTCGTCCTTCTCCTTACACTTGCTCAAAATTGGCGTGCAGCAATCGAAATCGTCGTGGAGGGACTTCGCAGTGAACATTTGGGGCCTGATCTGCGGAATCAAAATCAAAGCTTTTCTTTTTCTATATTGACTTGGAGAGAGTTGGGTGGATTGTTAAGTAAAGTAGATTGAGGACTTGGCAAGGGATAAAAACGGAAATTTTGATTCAAGTAGTTTACATTGGGGCATTCATAAATAAAGCGAGGAGGAGGAGGAGAAGAAGGAGGTGGTGTGAAGCGTAGACGACGGTGGTAGAAGGCGGAGACGGTGACGGGGGGGATGCGGGATAGGGGGTTGGGTGGTGGACACTGGACAGGTAAGCTATATTTATATATAATCACTCACACCGTTCATCATGCAGTAGTATTAGTAAAGACCATTAACTTGTCCTTTATGTTTTGAAAAGGGAGTATCATATGATCAAGTCTTCCACCAACCTATAATGTTAATTGCTTCAAATCATAAAATAGTAGTTTAAGGTTTGATTTGATGATGATCCAAGTGTGGGACTTGAGATTAGGACATGTTGACCTCCTCTTATTACGACCGATTATTTATATGTAAAATTAATTTTTTATAAATTAATAAAATTAAAATTAATTAAAAATTAAGTAATTGAGAAAAAATTAGAATTTTAATTAATCTTTTAAAAAGGGCACTAGAAATTAGTTATTAATCCATCACTTTATACTACATGCTTCTTTATTTTTAGGAGTAAGGTTACATATTATTAGTCCTCCTCAAATCTCGCGCTTCAACAAGATTTATATTAAATATTATTATTATTGTTACTTCTTTATTTTTATATAAAATTTGGACTTAATTAAGTATTAAAATATTATGTTTAAAAATAAAAATTTAATCATTCAACTAAAATAATTTATCAAAAATTGAATTGTTTAAACCCAACTAAGCATTGCTAAAAAAATCTATAACTCTAATTTGACATGACCTCAATATCCAACACATTGATTTTACAGGTTAAAGTTGAAACTTTCATTGATTAGAAGAAGCACAAAATAACAACTTGATGCATCAAAAAATGTTTTAATTCATGTAGAATCAATTTTATTTAACTCCTTTTAGAATGTACTAGTGGTACACAGCATGTATACAACTTTGAATAAGTAACAACAATACGTGGACAACACATAAAGCATACATTGGCCGTATCTTGTATGTAAGCACATGTCCTTTGTTCCTTGCAATGAAGGACAAGAATGACAATTAAATCCAATGTCGCTATCATAAAAGGGTCCTTCCAAGTGTATGGTTGTGATCACCGGTGTCTTTTTAGTCTTGTTTTTCATTCTCCATTCTGAAGTTTTTAGGTTATGGTACACTTTTAAGGAAAGTGATCTTTTAAAGTATGAACTTCTCATTAAAATTCAATCCACAAGGTCAAATCCCTGAGTGAGTTCATTTACATCCATAATAAAGTGTAGGTGGATCTTTCTGTTTAAGGTTAAGCAACACCTGAAGTTTCAAGTTTTTGGTCTTCTGCTCTTGTTATTCGGCTACTTCACATTATACTTTCCAGTTGGTCAATCAAAAGTACAAATTCAGTGCTTCCAGTAAATTGGTACAAAACAGTTTTCCAAGATCTCAGTAGACTAATGAGTTTGATCAATTAACAGAATAAAAACTTGGAAGTCATTTGTCCAGCTAAAACTACTCACTGTCTCTATGATGCACCAAATTCAGAATTATCTGCATATGAGCATATTGAGACCCATTGTTCTAACCAGTTGAGATGGAGATATTGTGAATTTTACTTTGCTGAAACAGCCATAAGCTTTTAGGAATCTAAAATTGGTTTGCGCACAAACAAGTCAACTCAATCATTATGAACATAATGGGTATCAAGTAATGAGTTCTCTGCAACGTATAAATATAATTCCGTCCAAGAAACATAAGAACCATCCTACCATTTACTGCACAAAAGCAATGCTTCTATCCAAGAAAACGAAGCAAAACACCGTCATTTCCCAGAACAAATCCCTTCCTGTCATTGATAAACCTGAGAAAAGAACATTACGATGTCAACGGCTTGTGAATGCAACCTAGTAAGAAGTTTGACAGGTGCAATGACTGCTCAGAAAATGATTTTAGCAGTTTCCAAAACACCAGAAGTGTGGATCAAACCATAAACAGGTTACACTGACACCAAATTAGTTCAACTTGCTCTCCTTACTGATGTCTTTTGTACAAATTTCATGTACTGACTTCTGAATCCAGTTACAACTGAAGCAGAAGTTGATAATAAATCTTCCGAGCACTCAAAATCAAGATTCCAAATTGTTTTCCTTTCGTCGGTTTCTTAAAAACAAGTAAATTTTGAATCAAATATTGAAATGGCACAATTAATAGGGGAATGACATCAACATGGATGCTAGTGGAAACTGTTACTTTCTTGCTAATAGTCTCTCCCTATGTCACGGAGGAAACCGTTAATGAACTGAAAAATCAGACAAAATATTCAGCACTTAATTTGATTGGACTCACTTCACAGAATAAAGATTTGCAGCAATATTATCAGCTGCTTTGTCACGGATCCATGTCTTCCCACCATTAGTGGTTCTCAACAGAATACCACTACCTCCTGCTGCCCAGGCCTCATCCTGTTCAGGAGAAATCTTCTTAAGAGTTGATAAAGTGAGGGAACTAGAGCAACATATTTTTTGTAAAATGCTCTACAAATATTTTGCAGTATATAGATTATAACCTAGAATATTTACACCAATTATTGTGAGGCCATACTGCCACAATTAAATATGATAAGCTGTTAGTGTGTTACCTCTGAACGATACCCAACATCTAGAATACCAAAACCCCGACTTTGTACTGCAACTTCCTCAAAGTCCTCTGTTATCTACAACATCAAAAATGTTTATCACTCAACGATCAGCAGAGGGATGAAATCTCAAAGAGGAAACAATGCAGCTGCCATGCATATGTGTTCGTAAATACAAAGACTGGAACTTATTGTGGATATCAAACACCAAAACTACTTGAAAGCAAACACTTGATATTAAATTGGGCATACCATCTGAGGTACTGATATGTTCTCTATATTACTGTATACAATCATACAACAATACCAGGACCTTCGCCGAGGTAAAATAAGAGGATAACGGTATGAGAATGCTCTCTTAATTTTGATAAATTGAGAATGTTTTTTTAGTTTTGATAAAAAATAAGAATGCCTGATTACATCTAGGGATATAAATGGAAAGGGAAAGATTCCTTTTTCATTCAGATCTTAACATGCATGTAGAAGATAATGCCTTATCAAACTTAAGAAATTATTTAGTTAGGCCTCCTTGGCCACCAACGAAGTGCCAGATTTTTACTTGGGAGCATGTGTTTGATGGAAAGGATAGATAACATATATTACCATTCTACCATTCCTATTTCCACCTCTAATCTTCTTTTTCATCATCTACCTGCTGAGAGATGATTCTTAAATTTTTCGCCTTGTTTCATAACTAAGGTTTTCAAACGAAACAGTATGTTTCTTTTTTATGTGATGGCTTAGTATTCATTAAATTTATCTGAGTCTCAATACATGCTTCATGTCGATTTGCTTCAGTTGAATATGCCTTGCCAAATGCTTCATTTTTGATGTACCATTTTATTGAAATCTGGCAGGAGAACGTGCTACTGACTTTTCAGCACTTTTCTGGATCTAATCTACAAGAGTTTGATGAAAGGGCAACACTAGAAAGTTGACCAAAGTTCTTGGGCTTGATACCATGTAAACAATTTTAAATCACATCATTACGTCTTTGAATATGTTCATTATCATTCTTTGATGTATTCTTAATGCTAAAAGAAAGTTATTCCAAAATGTACTTACTCCTGTTCCTTTACTGAGATAAAGCCCCCCACCACGAACTAGAAGCCAGAGGCCACCATCAGCCCTCCACCCCATGTTCTGAATTCTTCTTGCAATAGCTCTATTATGTGGCTGCCAAAATGGCTGCAAGTGGTGGATAGTAATGAAATCCTTGGTCCAAAAGCAGAATATGATAAACGAGATGCACATTCTCTGACAAAAAATGAATAGTACAGAGCAAGAAAAAGAATCTCACCTGGCCAGGCTCCCATGTGAGATAGAAGTTCCCACGACTTGAGACTGCAACATATCTGCCATCTGGAGAACGATTTACAGTATTAAAAGTTCCTGTGTAATAGCTTGCACCACTGATACCACTAGAAACTGTTCTGCAAAAGCATCAAAGGCCCATCAATGTCTCCCCACTCCAAAATTACATTTCTTCAGTTTAAGAAAGCCTACAGAAACTTGGCTGAGCAGTAATTATAATAGTTAACTGAACACTGATAAAAAGAGAGGAACCCATACAAAACAAACATAACTTTCATGTCAGAATGTAGGGACAACATAAAGTAGTAAATGATCATTTCAGATGGATGTGGTGACCAAAAGGAATTAAATGAAAATTACTAATCACATATATCCTACACTTGGATCACAACATTTCCAACATAAATTGTGTTAAACGCAGCCAAGCTTCAACAAAGAAGCAAAATTAGAAATTACATGGCAGAATGAAATCACTGTTTTCATGAATTTGAGAAAGAAGCCAAGTTGGTTGAGGCAGGAAAGCAACTCAAATGCTGCCATTCACGTTAACAAATTGTTAACAATTTCAAAAGGGACAGCAAGTCCAAAAGGGATTTTCAATATCTTTTTGATCAACTGAAGCTATTTCCTAAAGATAATTCACCAAGTTTTGCACATAGGAACTCGATTACTCTACTACCGGGGACAAAACCTACCTATTCAGAGTCGCTGAGACAGTCTCCTGCACTGCAGCCTTCCAGTTATAGCCCCCATTAGAAGTAACATATATGGCTCCTTGGTCAGTTACCATTTCTGCACTTTTCTCCCCAGTAGCCTTTATGTACACCTGCAGATTAACAGAAGAATCAATTGCTAACCATTTTCTGCATCTGGAAGAACTAAATAATTCCTATGAATAGAAAAAGCTCTCTTCCTGGGAAAGAGAAAATCTGAGAGCCGCCATCTTTCCTTGTTCTACAGAGAAGGAAAAAAGATGATGATTGTGTTTTAATATGTATAAAAGCTTTCATGTCCCCAATGTCCATTCGAACAATAGATATAACTGAAGCCAAAGTCTTTAGAAGTTGAAGTAGTATCTATCTAGTGTTTAGGATGACTTTACAATATCACCAGGAAGTTGAGCACTTAATGGTATCCTCTGCCAGGTTTCCCCAGCATCCGAGGTGTACAGCAAAATTGCAGGTTTTCCAACAATCCATCCCTCCTTCCCTTTGAAGCTAATTGAATTAAATCTGTAGTTGAAATCTTCTTCTTCCGCAGATGGTATTGATCGAGGAACCCAAGTGTCTCCACCATCCTTGGTCTCCAAAATGGTCTGCCTGGTACCCAGCAGGAAACCTACAAAGTTCTAGATTAGAAACTAGGTATTGGGCCTTCACCAATTAAAGATCACCGCCATAAAAATGTCCATTAGAAACAAAATAAGTAAATGCAATCTGTTACACAAAACTGCTCCTTATGCTAGTTGATGAATTGTATTCGGTAGGCACAGGCAGTTTTACACTTAAGCACGAATTCACCAGGAGAAAGATTTTCCAAAAGAATGACCTCACATGAAAAGATGGCAAGGCAGTCTTGGAAACAATTACCAAGCCTCAAGTTCAAGCAGTCATAGGATGAAGACTTATGCCATGACTACGATTGAGAGATAAACCACCAATGATTAATGCTTTAATTTTTTCCATAGGGTATGATACAACCAACTTTAGAAGGGAAGGTTGCAGTAGGCATAGGTTTATAACTAAAGACACTTGACATTGGGATAAGAAGCTACCCAGTTCTTAAATCTGAAAAAGTCAGGGGTAACTCAGTCACCTCCAGTTGTAAAAAATTGTCAGCACTATTCTCAATGAACAACAACTCAAGATTACACATCTAAGAGCTGCATTTTTCTCTAATAACTGATCTTGATGACTTGATGTACCTAGAGGGACGAGAATTTCACTGCACGACCACCGTATGGCCTTTACGAATCAGATAATAATATCAATCAAATTCTAGCTAATCTCATTAGCACCCCAATAAACTACGATGCTAAACAGAAAATATGAACTGGGTTCTGAATAAATTCTTTCACAACAGCAGTAAAGTCTAAGAAATTTGATATAACTAGAACACCAAAGACTAGTGAAGAAGACCGTAAATACCATGCTGCAAATTATCAGGGACAAAGGCGATGTCGAGGAGGACGACGCCAGGGTCAATGGGTAGATAAACTCTTTCCCACTCGGAGAGGGTATCTTCAGCCATGGCAGGACGGACATGGATTAAAGGAGAGATAAGCGGTAGTGTAAGAGTGGTGGCACATTGATATACAAAATCTCTTCGGTTAGTAAGCTGTCTTGCACTGAGTTGGTGGTCAAGGGAAGCTCTGGGTAAGAAACGTGGTTGTTGGGTGTGAGAGTGAGGTCTCTGAAGAACCCAAGAAGTGTTGGTGGTGAATGGAGAGGCTAAAGAAGCCATCTTTTTGGGGGGCTCTGCTTCAGATGTAGAAGTAGTGTACTGAATGTTTCTCTTATCCAAGTGGTGGTTATCATCAACCGCTACGCGGTCAGTTTCAAGCGTCTGATTGTCCATGTGGATATTCTTCTTTTCTTAAAATAATTTAAATTATTAGGTCGGTACCATTAATGTCGGTAAATATTGGGAGGTTTCGTAAATATTAAAAATTGAAGAATTAAACAAAAAAATGTAATCTTTACATCTGCTATTTCTCATTCTCTCTCACACACACAACCATCAAAACCAATCACAAACAATACTTCTCTCTGTCCTGACTCTCTCAAGTCTCTTCCCCTGCCCGTCGTCATTGCTCAGTGTCACGTGCTTTAAGATGTTGTCAAGCATACACTCTCAAGGGTTGTGGAATTGTATCAGTACTTCCGCTCTCGAAATGTGACTTGTCCTTAAGGCAAAAAGATGAAAATTGGCCTGTAAGCAAATCATAATTTTCCCATGAAGCCTCCTCTAATGGAGAACAGATCATCTGTCTAGTTTTCCTCTGTCTTACTCTGTCTAAGAGTAAGACTACGTCGTTTTTACACAATATTTTCAAACCACACGTACACAGAGACAGGTGAAGGACAGGAGTAAAAAGGCAAGCCGCTAGGCGTCTTGGCTTGACACAAAGAAAAGCCATATTTAAACCTTGATATTTATATACTTCTGGACAGAGTAAGTAAAGGATTATTATTAAAACATGTTTATTATAATTCATAGACATTATTAAATTTGTTGTTGATATTAAGTGTTTATTTATTTATTTAGTATTAATTATTAATAATTATTAAATATTAATAAATTAGATTTCTATTATTATAATAACTGTTAAAGATTATTATTAAATTACTTATTGTTTTAATAATTTTATTAATCTTTTGGTTATATTTATTATTACAATTATTATTATT
>JANVCQ010544172.1:0-17378 GCA_025531925.1 Erythroxylum plowmanianum | reverse complement strand
AAGTGCCAAAGAGGACAATACCTGGAGTGATGGCGGTAGAGGCCAGGCTCTACAGTAGCGGCCGCGGGCCTCTTGAGATGCGCGGGAAACCCACCCGGTACGCAAAGTTCGGGTCGCTACACTGGTGTTTATGGTCTGTATACTGTGTGTGAGCGGAGGGCTCTTTGGTCGGCATTAACTGCCCTTGCTCCTTCCCGCCCCACCCCGTGGATGGTACTGGGTGACTTTAACTGTGTCTGCGCTGCTTCTGAACGGCGAGGATGCCTGCCTCCTGCTGCTTATTACTTGAAAGACCTCTTGGATTTTCGAATGTTGCATGGTTTTGAGGATGCCCCATCGAGTGGGGAGTTTTTCACTTGGCAGAAGAATCGGCGATGGGCGCGTTTAGATCGGATGCTTATCAACCAGGAATGGTTGGTTATGGATATCCCTTGCTCGTCCATTACCCTCCCAATGCTTGCGGAATCGGACCACTGCCCCCTGCTTGTGGATTTCCAACGTGAGGTGGTTCAGGATCTAAGCCTTTCAAATTCTTTAATATGTGGTTGGCCCATCCCGACTTTCCTACTGTGGTGGATGCGGTCTGGAGCTCACGGAGGGACGGGTGTGCCCAATACATCTTATGCTCCAGGCTTTCTGCTCTGAAACATCCTCTGAGACGCCTTAATCACGCAGTGTTTAGTCGTATCTCTTCTCGTGTTCAGGATTCGCAGCAGGAATTCCAAAGTCGGTATCAGGAGTTCCTCGCTTGTTCGGAGGATGATGTTCTGCGGTGTCGGGTTAACACTCTTCAGAAGAAGGTGGAGTTCCTACAGGATGCTGAACGCTCTTTCTTTCTACATAAGGCTAATTGTACCCATCTTCAGGAGGCGGACAAGAGCACCAAGTATTTTCACGCTTTGGCTAGGAAGTGCAGCAGGTCCAAGATGATCACCCATCTTACCAGGGACGATGGCTCGGAGGCCACCTCCCTTCCTGAAGTCTCAACCATGCTTGTCAATTATTTCACCACGTTATTGGGTGCTTCCCCCTCGTGCTCGGGGGTGGATCCTGTAGTTCTCTCGAATGGTCCGGTTCTCAATCCTGACGCTCATATCCGCCTGCTTGCTCCCTTTTCGGATGAGGACATCCGGCTGGCCATGTTTAGCATTGGCAGTGAGAAATCACCGGGACCAGATGGGTTTTCCTCAGAGTTCTTTAAAAAACAATGGCCCTGTGTGGGACCTAGTGTTTGTGCTGCTGTCCAGGAATTTTTCCGCACTGGCCGTCTCCTACGCAGGTTAAATCACACAGCCCTTACCTTGATTCCTAAGAACACTCGCCCGCGGGTTACTGAATTCCGACCCATCTCATGTTTAAACGTGGTTTACAAAGTTATTTCCAAGCTCCTGACGGGACAATTGGCCACGGAGTTGGATAGCCTTATTGATCCTGCGCAGTCTGCCTTTGTCAGAGGGAGGAGGCTCCGGGATAATGTATTTCTGGCACAGGAGTTGGTCCGTGGGTATAGTCGGAAACGGATTTCTCCCCGGTGTCTTATTAAAGTCGACCTTACGAAAGCATATGATTCTGTCTCATGGGACTTCCTTAGTGTGATGCTGCATGGCCTGGGATTCCCCCTAAGGTTTATCACTTGGGTCCTGGAATGCGTGACTACTGCCTCCTACTCTGTTTCTCTAAATGGTGCGCTTCATGATCTGTTTCGGGGCAAAAGGGGATTACGTCAAGGGGATCCCATATCCCCCTCATTGTTCTTATTGTGTTTGGAGTTCCTGTCCCGCTATCTCAGGCAGAAGACGATTGATGGCCCTTTCAACTTTCACCCGAAATGCCAACTTTTGGGTATATCCCACCTTGCTTTTGCCGATGACCTAATGCTCCTTTCAAGGGGGGATATCCCCTCGATTCGGGTCTTGCTGGTTGGCTTGCAGACTCTCAGTCAGGTTGCTGGACTTTCGCTCAACCCTCTTAAATCCAACATCTTTCTCGGCGGCGTTATGGGAGGGGCAAAGGACGCGATCTTGCAAATGGTTGATTTCCCTGAGGGTGCCTTTCCAGTTCGGTACCTTGGTGTTCCATTGGCCCCGTTAAAGGTTTCAGTGGCCCAGTACTCTTCTCTTATCGAAACTGTGGAATCTTACCTTACTCATTGGCAGGAGAAGAGTCTTTCCTATGCTGGTCGGTTGGCGTTGGTTCAATCGGTGATTCAAGGTGTGCTCTCTTTCTGGATGCAGACGCTGCCCCTCCCAACTACCATACTTGATCGGGTTACTTCATTGTGTCGGCTGTTCCTCTGGGGTGGACGGTACTTTCGAGTCGCATGGGACTCTATCTGTGGCCCTAAAAGCGAGGGAGGCTTAGGCCTTCGCCAGAGCCGGACCTGGAATGATGCTTTGCTTGCTACGGTTCTCTGGCACCTCCATGGGGAAGCCACTTCACTTTGGTCACGATGGATGCATACTTACCACCTGCGGGGGACCTCGATTTGGGACTGGCAGCCGCATTCTCGTGATTCCCCACTGCTCAAACGCTTGGCTTCCATCCAAGACTCCCTTCTTGCAGCCATGGGGGGTCGAATGCTGATCATTCAAGGTCTCCACTCCCTCTGTGTGGCAGGGCAGCTGCCGTTGGCCAAGATCTATGACATCCTCCGAGTGAAGCGTTCCCCTCGGCCCTGGATGACCCTGATCTGGTAGAGCTATGTCCCCCCTAAGTTCTCCTTTATCGCCTGGTTGTGTATGCAAAACCGGTTGCCTACTAAGGATAATCTACTCTTCTTAGACATCCCCCGTTGCTGCCCGTTGTGTAACCTTGGGGATGAATCTGTGGACCATCTCTTTTTTGCCTGTCCCTTTACGAGCAAAATTTGGACTGCCATTCGGGGATGGGTTGGCATGCCTCGGGCCATGACAACTCTTCGGAGCTCTGTTCGGTGGCTCCGACGGAATCATAGAGGCTCCTTACTCCGGTGTAAAGTTGCTAAGCTAGCTTTTCTTACTTCTCTCTATCTACTTTGGAAGGTTCGGAATGCGGTGTTAATGGAAGCCGCTACCTTCTCCTGTCGTGACGTTGTTGCTCAGATCAAAACCCATGTATATAAGATCCTCTATCGTCTCTACCCTGTGGAGCTTTTTGATTTCTAACCTCTTGGATTCCTCCTGTAACCGGTCTGTTTTCTCGGATGCCTTAGGAATCCTTGTTGGGGGGGCGGAACTGGTCAATGGAGCTGTTTCGACTTTGCGGCACTGTGGTGCAATCGCTGGTTTTCGCTCTGGCGCTGGGGAGCTGCTGTCTGCATGGTGCATGCACGTTCACGTCCGGAGGATTTCTCCCCTACTGCCATTCCTACGGGACGCCAATGTTTCTTCCCAGTGGACTGGTTGTTTCGACGTCGTCCTGGGCCTTGCTCTTCGTCGTCGTATTGGACGGGCGGCTTCTTTGCTGGCGCTGTCTGTCTGGTGGCGTATGGGTGACTTGGATCGATGTCGTTGTGGGGTCGCTCTCTCGCCTGCTGCTCCGCTACCGTTTTATCTGCTAAGTGGGTAAGGTCTATGCCCCTTGCTGACTTCTGGCGTGTCTTGCTTCTGTTGGGCGCGACGTCGCTTTCCTCTCGCTTGGGCAGTCTCTTAATTGGGTGTCTGTTCTCCCGCCTTAGCCTCGTCTGGACCCTCCTGTGGGCTTTTGGTGAAGGGCTCCGCCCCTTCTTGTGGGGCCTGACTTAACCGGCCTCCTTTTCTCGCTTTAGTGGACTTCTGTCTGGGCTTGTGGCCCCTTTGCTTGCTGCTCGGGGTATGTCCCGTTTGACCTTGTACATTTTTTTCCTATGCAATACAATTTATTTACTAGGAAAAAAAAAAAAAAGAGCTATTAGTAAGTGTGACGTGTGTGAGGGCTCTCACGTTGGGCAATTCTTTCACCTAATCTTACCGATTGAATTCAACAATTAGCTTACTCTTGATTGTGTTAGAGACCAACGGTGGAAGTGTTGGCTACTTAAGTGGTTTTGATCACTCGATTTTACTACACTATGCGACTGATGGAGGATTTCGACAATACTGTTCATCGCGAGATTAGGATTCGTCCGTATTGTTTTCTTGTGCACAGTAGAGATTCAGAGCTGGAATTACTAAGAGTTAATGATTTCGAGTTGGCATTACTAGGATTTAGAGATTCAAAGTTGGAACTACTGGGCATTTCTGGGAGTTGGGAAAGTTCTTGGGCTTCTTTCACCTGACTCCAGACTCTTTGATTTCTGGCTACCTGTGGGTGAAACAAGGGGAAGAAGAAAAACAGGGGCTGCGATATCACTATTGAATGCATCACGAGACAATAAAATTAGACCTCACGAAAGCCACTTGGGACGAAGGTTGATAAGCCTGCAGCGATGCAGCGAGCGGTAGACGTGGTAAATGTTCCTCCCGTAGAAACTATGACTACGAAGCCAAATGCTGGACCCAAAAATCCAACGGCGAGGGTTGTATCGACGCCAAGGGATGGAAACAGAGGTGGAGTGACTAGGACAGTGCAATAGGGTAGTCTTAACATATTGAACTTCGTGACTAAACCAAGTAAGGCTTTGCCTACTGAACATCTTGTATGTATTGGAAAATTGAATGAAGATTCAGGGGATGATGAAGCATCCACGGATGACGATGATGAGATTGAATTGGGGAGTGTTGACTCTTCTGATCATGTCAACTCTGAAGAGGAGGAGTCTGCCCTCCAGGTGTCTGATCATATTTCAAATCCAACCACAGTTGCACAGAGAGAGTCCGTAAGGTCAGAGGAGAGTGAGGTTACACAAAGGGTGATTCATAAGAGGCCCGCTCGTGGTTCTGAAGCAACCGAAGGGGACAAAACAAAGCCTTCATATGCTAGCTTCTTTAGACATAACCATGAGATGACTAAGGGTCTGTAGTAGGAGTATGTTCTGGTGGAAGATAAGGTCGTCTTGGAAGCAGTCGATGTTAACAATATTGATCAAACTTGGGGATTTTGTTTAGTTGGTTGCCTTACTAGTCGGTTTCTAGGGCCAAAACCTATTAAGGGCCTAGTAGCCAAATGGAAGATACCTTGCAAGTTGTTAACCCATAATCAAGGATGGCTGGTGTTTCAGTTCGAGACTGACGAGGACTGCACCACAGTCCTATCTGGCGGCCCCTATATAGTACAGGGGAGGACCTTATTACTGAAAAAGTTGAAAGCAGGGTTTGTTTTTTATTATAGGGAATTCATAGAGGTGCCCATCTGGATACAATTGGTAAACATCCCACTAGATTTGTGGAATGACAAAGCGTTGTCTAAGCTTGGTTCTCATAAGGGAAGGCCTTTATGCACCGATATGATAACTAGTAACAAGACCCGAATAGGGCATGCATGGTTGTTAGTAGAGGTTAATGTGGCCAAAGTACTCGTCACTAGTTTTGAAGTGAGACTACCCAGGGGTACAAGCTATACCCAAGGAGTTCTTTATGAGACATTTCTGAATTATTGCTATCATTGCAAAAGGTTTGGGCACACCCCTTTTGACTGTAAAGAAAAGACTAATAAGAAGTAGGCGTAAGACGACAACAACAACGGGAATACAGCTACTAAAGCACCAGCAGGTCAGAGGAGCCAACAGTAGGAAGTAGGGATGGGTCCCCAAGCCAAACTAGTAACACAGACTAGGGGAGAGACAGTGGTTACTCTTAGCCAAGGGATGGACCAACCTACATAGCCAAAAGTAGGTACAGTAGTCCTAGTATGTAGGGGAACCAATACAGGTATGCAGAGGCAACAAAATCAGTCTAGGATAGCAGCCAATGCTATGAATGATGAGTCATGGTAGATGGTAACGACCAATAAGACAGTAAGTAAAGGCAAGGAAGCAATCCTACCATCGAATAGAAGTGGGGTTGATAACAACATTGTTAGGCTGATAGGCAACACACGAATGGAGGCGGGTATGTGCAACAAGGATAAATTAAGGAAAGTAAGAGGAGGGAGGCCCCCTCCATCTGCTAAATGAAGATTCACTCGTGGAATGCTCGAGGCCTAAATTAGGCCTCGAAATAGTGCAGTGTGCCCAACCTTCTTAGGCAACAACACTACACTCTTACATGTCTTTTGGAAACCAAGTTAGTAAGAGATAGTTTAGAAAGAATGGTCCATAGGAGATTTGGAGGATGGGTGTATTCTCACAACTTTGATTGTATAGATGGTGGTCGATTATGCATATTATGGAATTCGAATGCATGTAAATTCCATATTTTGGATATTGGAGAACAGTTTATACATATGGAAGTGCAATGCACTATCACCTAACTATCCTTTACAACCTCTATTGTTTACGGGTTGTATACTGCCACACGGAGAAGAGCACTATGGAAAAAACTACAAGACTCCAATGGAGACACAAGGAGGCCCTGGATCATTTTGGGAGACTTTAACTGTGCATGCAATGCCACAGAGCGGCTCGGTTGCTAACCTCCATCAGCCTATCTGATGAAGGATTTAATGGATTTTAGAATACAAATGAGGGTGGAAGATTCTCCAAGTCGTGGGGAATTTTACACATGGATTAAAAACCAACTGTGGGCAAAATTGGACAGAGTCTTATTAAATCAAGTATGGACTAATTTGGGTGTAAATTGTTCTACATATTTCATGGAAATGCAGGTGGATACATACCATTTTCCTGTACTAGTGGAGTTTAACCGTTTGGAAATGATTGGCAAAAGGCCCTTTAAGTTCTTTAATATGTGATTACAACACCCCCAAATAAATGAGGTAGTGGATAACGGATGGGATAAAAAGGGTCAGCCCAGTTTGTGTTGTGTAAAAAGTTGAAAAATATAAAAGATGCATCGAAAGTATTGAATTCCATGGTTTGAAAAGGCAAAAAGGGCACAGGAGAATTTTCAACTAGCCTACAAGGCATCATTAGCCTAACCCGCAGATACAGCATTGAGCTTGGAAGTCCAATCTAAGAGAAAGCAGGCAATATTTATGTTAGAGGTTGAAAGGTTATTCTATAGTCAAAAGGCCAAACGTACACACATTATAGGGGCTGATAAAAGTAGACAAATATTTTCATTCTGTGGTGCGAAAGCGGGGAAAACAAAATACAATTTCACATATTATAAGGGATGATGGGAGCCCTACAACTTCAATGGTAGAAGTGGTGACTTGTTGCCTGAATTTCTACCAAGGTCTCCTTGGTACTTCCCTGCTTACAGATCTAATAGAAACCCTTCTAGTTACTAATGGCCCAATTTTAGATGAGCAAGCATGAGAAGGGCTAGTTGCTCCCATTAGGGTAAAAGAGATAAAGCAGGCACTGTTTGATATATGATAAAGCACCCAACCCCGGATGGCTATACATTAGCATTTTTTAAGCATCAATAGGAGAGTGTAGGTCAAAGTCTAATTGCAACTGTGTAGGAAATTTTTCTCAACAGGAAAACTCCTAAAGCAGATAAACCATTAAATCCTCACCTTGATATCGAAGAAGAAGACTACCCCTAAGGTTACAGATTTTAGGCCCATAGCATGCTTAAATGTGGCCTATAAGGTGATTACAAAAGTGTTGAATGAGAGTGATTACAGTAATTAGGAATCTAGTTGATCAAGCGCAGGTGGCTTTTATCCCTAACAGGAGTATGATGGATAACGTGTCCTGGCTCAAGAACTGGTATGAGGTGACACACGTAAAAGAATTTCCCCTAGATGTATGATAAAGGTAGATCTTACTAAAGCCTATGATACGGTGGAGTGGTAGTTCCTTCAGAATATGCTGTCTTGTTTGGGCTTCCCTCCTCAGTTTACTGGCTGGGTTATGGAATGCGTACAGTCTACTTCTTATTCGGTGTTAGTCAATGGGCCTATGCATGGTTGGTTTAAAGGCTGACGGGTATTAAGGCAAGGTGATTCAATGTCCCCCACCCTATTTCTACTTGGGTTGGAATACTTGTCACGGTTGATGGAAAATAGAACAAGCACTACCCAGTTTCACTTCCATCCGAGATGCAACAAATTAGGTATAACTCATTTTACTTTTGCGGATGACCTCATATTATTTTCCAGAGGGGATCAAACATCAACAGGCATCTTAGTGGGAGTGTTATGCGAATTGGCAAAGGTTTCTGGATTAACAGTGAGTGTGCAGAAATCCAACATCTATATAACAAGAGTGGAGGGGTATGAGAAGGAAATCTTATGACAAATAGCGGCCTACATGTTAGGAGACTTTCCTGTGTGATACCTCAGTGTACCACGAGCTCCAATGAAAGTCTCAATCACTCAGTTCTCAGTGTTAATTCGATCAGTGGAGACATTTCTGAATGCTTGGAAGGGACAATCTCTTTCCTTTGTGGGCAAACTCGAGCTTATTAATTCTATTATTCAAGGTGTGCTAGCTTCTTAGTTATAGGCATTCCCTATTCCTTTAGTAATCTTGGATAGGATACTCACCAATTGTAGGCTATTCTTATAAGGAGGAAGACATTATAGAGTGGTATGGGACACTATATGCACATCGAAAAGAGAAGGAGGGTTGGGCTTGAAAAACTGTAAAATATGGAATAATGCTTTACTAGCCAAGGTTTTTTGGAACATCCATGCCAAAAAAGACTCCCTATGAGTGAGGTCGGTCCATGAAGAATACCTCAGGGGAACATCCATTTGGGAATGGTCTCCCCATCACCGTAATTCTCCTTTAATGAAGAAGTTAGCATGGATTTAAGATAAACTGGTCGTAAAAGTGGGAGGGCAATGTGAGGTAGTCCGAGGTATGCAGAGTTTATGTGTGAATGGTATGCTCTCATCACAACATACTTATGATCTCTTATGGCCAAAGAGCATCAGTAAACCCTGGATAACTTTCATATGGAGGAATTACATACCCCCAAAATTCTCTTTTATCACTTGGCTCAACCTCTGAAAAAGACTGCCTAAAAAAGACAATCTACAGTTCTTGGATATTGATATAACATACTTACATAGGTGAAATATGATGAGCCATCAGACTATGGCTAGGTCTGACCCATCCAATGTTTTCACTAAGTAGGGCTGTAAAATGGATCAAGAAAGATTATGTTGGAGCAGGTATAAGAAGCAAAGCTGTTAGGTTGGGAATACGTACAGGATATGGAAGGAGATAAATTTGGTTCAGTTAGAGTCTACTTCTTTTACAAGCTCTGATGTAAGCATTAGGATAAAAACAATAATGTATAGAATCCTATATAGGCTATATCCTTTTGATTTTATTACCTTTTGATTTTTGGATGCATGGTATTTGCTTTAACTTTCTTGGTTGTATTGGGGAACAATGTGCTTGTGGAGGGGGATTTTTACAGATAGCCTTAATTTGGGCTAGTGGGCAGATGGGGGGTTATTTGGGGTAATATATGTGCTTCTTGGGATGTCTATCTCATTGCTGAATAATTTGTAATGGTGCATATGGTATATTATTGTGCTACTTTCGGATGTACAGGAGGGAATGGGATTAAGGGCCTCCACTTGGGTGTATTGGGCATTGGGGTTTATACACCATGCATCTTATATTTGTATTTAGGTTTTGGTCCATGTAATATACTGGATTGCTCTCCTTTGGCTGTAAGGTGGATGTAGGCTTAAACGGCTGGTCCACTCCAAGGTATTGGGCATGGGGTCAATGTAACTAGGGCTAGGATTTATTACTATTACTTTTGGACGGATTGGGATATGCCCTAAGATTCTTTTGTAAGGGATGCTTCAAACTGAGGTAGTCTAGACCCCATCGACAGTTGTTCTTTTTTGTCACTGTGGTCTTGGCTGTACATAGATTAAATCATAGAGAACCTCCACTAGCTGTATTGGGGGATGTAAGACTTGTCCTTTTTTTGTGAAGAATTTGGCTATTCCTGGCATTATACTACTACTTGTTCGTGACGCAGGTGGTGGATTGCATGTTTATCACTTTGGTTTTGAGTGGCAACTTGCTAACATTTTATTACTAACCTCCTTTTCGAAGTAAAGGTGCTTGTCATGTATACTTTGTATCCTCCTAAGCTTATATGTTTAATGCTTTGACTTTACGTTGTATTGTTTTTGTCTTGTTCCCTTTTGGATGTAATGGGGTAGATGACTTAACCTCAAATTGGATATATTGGGGCCCTTGGGGACTTTGATGTTGACTAACTCTTGATCGAGGTATGCCCCACAGAATGATGTACATACCTTTTGATAAAATATATTATTTATATTTTATCGAAAAAAAAAAGAAAGAGCTATCAGGGAATCAGATAAAAATCGCTCCACTAACTAAGAACGATCATGCACCACCACCCGTAGAATCAAGAAAGAGCTATCAGTAAAGAAAGAGCTATCAGTAGGCTATCAGTAGAACGTTTTGAGAGTGTCTCTCTCTAGGAACATTGCTCCTGGGTTGCGTTCACGTTACAGCATTCTTCGACTGGATTTTTGGGTCAGTTCTTGCTCCGATTACTGTGGTTTCTCTTCTTTCTGGTATTGTGCACGGTGGGTAGTAGAGGTTTTTGGCGGGAACTACATTTTGAATTGGGGTTCAGTCGCGTGCGTCATCTCCCAGGACGTCCGTGACGAAACTTTGACTGGGTCTTTATGGCCAAGAAGAAGCCTAAGGCTTCAGGGGTGCAAGAAGAGGAGGCTGCAGCCTCCCCCTCCGAGCAGTCTCCGGCGAGCTCCTCCCCTGTTCCGGCGGCTCCCCCAGGTGGCGCTCCTTCGGCCACTTCTAGGGCACGTTCCGAAGCCCCAAAGAAAGCGGGGGCTTCATTGAAAGTGGGCAAGGGAGTTACGAAGGAGATTATCACCGCTGCTGTTCCCTCTTCCTTCTCTGAGGTGGAATCCGAAGATGATGAGCATGTCGAAGATTGTCAGGAGTCGATAGACTCTGATGAATCCGATGGTGAACCTGCGACGCCGGCTGGTTCTGGGCCTCCCCCGGCTGCGCCAGCATTTGCCGCCTCTGGAGAAGTGCGGGTACCAGCAGTGGGGGGTTCCCCTTTGCCCCCCCCGACTGTGGCTACAGTGGTGGACCCTGGGACTGTGAATCCCAGTGCTCCTATTGGCGTAAGTGATACAGCTGTTAAACCTTCTTTTGTGAGTTTATTCAAGAATAATAGGGATGTGAATCAGGGAATGAAACTGGAACATATTCCTGGCCAGAAAGTGGTGACTATTTCTGCAGATGATCGTCTGGATTTGGAAAAAGAATGGGGCTATTGTTTGGTGGGCGTTTTTACGGGCCGGTTCCCGGGTATGAAAGCGGTGGAGTCTCTAATGTCCCAATGGAGTGTTCAATGTAAGCTCATTCCCCATGAAGGGGGCTGGTTGGTGTTTCGGTTTAATTCGGATCAAGATCGGACCACGGTTTTGGCCGGAGGACCATATCTTTCCTTTGGAAAAACATTGATGCTGAAGCCTTTGGCACCCAGGTTTGCTTTCAATTTTAAGGATTTTATGGCTCTACCCCTTTGGATCAAGCTTCCGAATGTTCCGCTTGACTTGTGGACGGATCAAAGCTTATCCAAATTGGGTTCGATGGTGGGTAAACCCCTTTGCTCTGATCTTGTTACCACTCAGAGGGCCCGGGTTGGCTATTGTCGGTTGCTTGTTGAGGTGGATGTTTCGAAGGCCCTGATTACTAGTTTTGACGTTCAGTTATCGGAGGGCACCAGTTTTACCCAATCGGTAGTTTATGAGACATTCCCTTCGTATTGTTGTGACTGCCGCCACTTCGGACATAATTTTTTTACCAGTAAGAAGCTTCCACCGAAGCCTCAGAAGTGGATTCCTAAGAATCGATCTGCTCCCTCAGCTCAAGTGCAATCCCATCCTACAGAGGTGGTTTCTTCGGAGATCCCATCCACTTCGGATGCTCCCAAGGATCCGCTTCCTTCGGGTCTTGATTCCCAGCAGAATGCGCTACCTCAGGTGGCTCAGCCGGTGGTTCAGACTGGTGGCCCTGTCCCGCCACGTTTGAAATCTTCGGGGTTGTCCAAAGGGAAAGGTATAGTGGGTACTCCTTCGGGCATAGCTGGTGGGGTGAAAGGGACGCCTACTCCATCTGTTCTTAAAGCGGGACAGTCGCGGGATCAGTCTAATCATCCTGGTAAACCTGGAGGGGCTGGGCCCCCTCGGTTGCCGAAATGAGCTTACTCTGCTGGAATGTCCGGGGTCTTGGGTCGACCTCGCGACAGAAGATTGTTGTCGACTTAGTCCGGCAGCACACATGTAAATATTTTTGTCTCCTTGAAACCAAACTCACGACTGTTGGGTTGGATCGCCTCATGGCTAGACGGTTTCCGGGATGGCTTTACTGCCACAATTTTGATGTTATTGAGAAGGGGCGAATGGTGGTTGCGTGGCACCCTTCCATCTATTCTTGTCAGATTCTGGAGGTGGGTGATCAGGACATCCACAGTCGGGTTCTTCACATCCCTACTCAACGACATTTTTTGGTGTCTTGTTTGTATGGTTTATATAGTGTCCAGCAGCATCGTCGACTTTGGAATCGGCTGTGTGAACTTAGGCTTGACCCTTCCCCGCCCTGGCTACTTTTAGGGGATTTTAATTGTGTCTGTCGAGCTGATGAACGCCTTGGGTATACACCTACCACGGACTATTTTCTAAAGGATCTCCAGGAACTCCGGGTTACTTTGGGTCTCACTGATGCTCCGTTTAGTGGGGAGGTTTTCACGTGGCAGAAAAATCAGCAGTGGGCTAAGTTGGATCGGGTTTTGGTCAATGCGGAGTGGGACTTGAGGGGTTGGCATTGCTTTGCAAACTTTCTCTCTATGAGGTTTGACCCCGATCATTGTCCGATTATTGTTGATTTTGAGAGACCAGTATCAGGCGGCAATCGGCCATTCAAATTCTTTAATCTATGGCTCCACCACCCTCTGTATCCGGATCTTGTTCGATCTACTTGGGGCGTTCCTATTTGTGGGTCTGCACAGTACCGCTTGGCGTCTAAATTAAGGGCGTTGAAGTGCCCCTTAAAGCGTCTCAATTCTACTGCTTATGGTCATATTTCTCTTCGTGCCCGTGCGGTGCAGGATGCATTTCAGTTGGCTTATCGGAATTCCCTCTCTAACCCGGATGACTACTCTTTGAATGTGGAGCTGAATGATAAGCGTAAATAGGCCGTCTTTCTTCAAGAGGCGGAACGAATGTTTTACCAGCAGAAAGCCAAAGGTTATGGAGGCGGATCGCAATACCCGCTACTTCCACTCTGTTGTAAGGAAACATAACCACACTAATGAGATCACCCGTTTGATTAAATCTGATGGCTCTGCTACCACGTCCATGGGGGAAGTTCATTCGGAGTTACTGCAGTATTTTCAAGGACTCCTTGGCACATCGACGGCCTGTGCGCCTATTGATCCCCGGGTGGCTGAGCATGGCCCCCTACTCACTTCGGAACAATGTCTGCAATTAATAGCCCCGGTCTCGGCTACCGATGTTAAATGCGCTCTATTTGCTATTGGAAATGATAAAGCTCCGGGCCCGGATGGGTTTACCGCTGCGTTTTTTAAACATCAATGGGATTTGGTTGGGGACATTTTGATAGAGGCTGTTTTGCAATTCTTTGGGAGTGGACGTTTACTTAAACAGGTCAACCATTCGCTCATCACTCTCATACCGAAGACACATCTCCCACCGAAAGTCACTGACTTTCGCCCTATAGCTTGCCTCAATGTTACCTACAAGGTGATTTCGAAGATTATCACTGAGCGTTTGAAAGGTGTCATTGGAGGTCTGGTGGATTTAGCGCAATCAGCCTTTATTCCTGGGCGAAATTTGCAAGATAATATTTTCCTTGCTCAGGAATTATCTCGGGGGTACAGTCGTAAACGACTTTCCCCACGCTGCCTGTTGAAACTTGACCTGTCTAAAGCTTATGATCGTATCTCATGGGATTTTCTACTGAACTGGTTGAATGCGTTGGGGTTCCCTCTGCGGTTTGTTGATTGGATTCAAGAATGTGTTACTACAGCTTCTTTTTCGCTCTCCATCAATGGTAACTTGCATGGGTTTTTCCAAGGGCGACGGGGGTTGCGTCAAGGAGATCCCATGTCTCCCTTGCTATTTGTCCTATGTTTAGAATTTCTGTCCAGGGACCTTAAGTGTCGCACTATTGGAACAGGCTTCAACTTCCATCCTAAATGTCAACAATTACGTATCACCCATTTGGCATTTGCAGATGACCTCATGTTATTCTCCCGGGGAGATCTTCCCTCTATTGGCATACTTCTTACGAGTTTACACGTCCTGAATAGAGTGGCAGGTCTAATGGTCAATCCCCAAAAGTCGAATATATTTTTGGGTGGAGTGTGGGGCGAGGAGCGTGCGGATATATTGCAGCTGACGGACTTTAGGCTAGGTGAATTTCCTATTCGGTATCTTGGTGTGCCTCTTGCTCCTATGAAAGTTTCAGTTATGCAATACCAAAGTCTATTGGATGCGGTGGAAGCTAGTCTGACGGTATGGCGAGGTAATACGTTATCCTATGCTGGGCGGGTAGAGATTATACGTTCGGTTGTCCAGGGGCTACTTTCTTTCTGGTTCCAAGCATTTTCCATCCCTATTGTCGTGTTGGATAAAATAGCTTCTCTGTGTCGCCTTTTTCTTTGGGGGGGTAAGCACTTTCGGGTTGCCTGGGAGCATGTGTGCTCCCCCACAGGGGAGGGGGGCCTTGGCTTAAAACAGTCAAAACCTTGGAACATGGCGTTGCTGGCAAAGGTTCTATGGAATTTTCAAACAGAAGGGAACTCCTTATGGGTGAAATGGGTTCATGCATTCTATCTGAAGGGGTCTTCGGTCTGGGACTGGACCCCTCATCCCCGTGATTCCCTGCTCATGAAACGTATTGCTTTTATTCGGGATAGATTAGTAACTCAGTTAGGAGGTCGCCAGGTGGTTGAAACTGAATTTCGCAAGCTCAGCCTAAATGGTCGTTTATTGGCGTGGAAAATATATGATGTATTAAGAATTAAATACCCTTCCCGACCTTGGATGGCATTTATCTGGAGGAGGTACATTCCTCCGAAGTTTCCTGTTGTCTGATGTGTGGCTGCGTGGGACTCTGGGTTCGTTACCGTGATCAGGCCTTGGGTTATTTAGTCGATCCGATGGTTGTGGTTACGGGTCGCGGGTATTTGGAGGTTAGGGTGCAAAGTTTTGCTGGCCGACTGTGGAGGATGGCTCTTTTTGGGCCATCGGTTTGATGTCTACTGAACTATGGGGTTTTTTAAGTGTAACTTTTGTTTTCTTGGTTCCTTTGGCATACATCCTCCCTCGAGTTTGAATGCCTTTGGAACCGGTACATTTGATTGTATTTTATGATGTGTCTTGGTGGTTGCGGCTGTTCCTCTACGGTGGCGTTTATGCCTGGGCGACGCTGCTATAGAATATTGTCATTGCTCCATTGCTTGCAACACGACGCCGTGTCCTCTGGCGTTATCTCCGCTGGCTTGGGTGCTGCGTTCGCGGGCTGTGGATCGGTTTTGGGCTGAGTTAGCCTCACGAACCCCTTCCTCCAATGGGTGGCTGGTGTGGTTACCCGCCTTGGGCTGCTGCCTAGTTTCCGTTGGTGGGACACCTTCTCTTCTGTCGGTGTGGGCCTGTCTTGTAGGCTTGTATTGTTCTTAGAGTTATTGCTTTTGTAGTCTTAGGCCCCATGATGTTTGGGCTTTCCTTGCGTTTGGTTTTTGGCAGTCCTAGGCCTATTACTGTTTGGGCCAGCTTACTTAGTGATGTATGTTTGGGCCTTAAAGCGCTTTTAGGTTGGCTTGTCTCACTTGTTGACTGGGGTATGCCCCTGTGCTAGTGTACATACCCTATTCTTTTGATAAATATTTACCATTTATAAAAAAAAAGAAAAAGAAAGAGCTATCAGTGCCCGCGCGGGTAGCCCAGTTGGTCATTGAGAAGGAAAGTGAGTCCAAGGTCTCGGGTTCGAGTCTTGACAGCGGCAGTGTGGGAGCTCATCCAATGTGATGACTCCTTGTGCGCACCAAGCATTGGGCCGCCTTTTTGAGAAGCTGGCTGGGATCAAATTGTGATTTACCTCCCTCTCACAATGTCGGGCCGGAGTGTGGGGGCGCCTAGGATGGGCATTCCACCTTATAAGTCCAAGAAAGAGCTATCAATGTGGGCGTTTGAGAGTGTCTCTCTCTAGGTGAATCCTCTCCTAGACTTCGTCCACCTTTTGCCCTTCTTGCTCACGGCCCTACTCACTGTTTGGTTTGCACAGGCGCGGGTCGGGTGTTCTACTGCGTATTCCCTCTTGCTGTAGTGTTGCGGTTCTCCTTGAGTTCTCTACTGCCGACTTTATTGGGTTCTTCCTCCAGTGGTATTAGGGGTTTGTTCCACGGTGGTGTTTGGGTTGCTTCTTCTTCTACGCACATTGCATTGTGCGTACTCCTATGGTGTTCGGTACTTCTCTACTGGACATCTCCTCTATCTAGGGCTAGGGTTCTGCTGCCCCTCATGAGCCATGGTGAAGAAAAAACCTAAAGACCAGACCCCTCAACCCGATACTCCTGATACTGCTGCTTCACCTTTGGGCATGGATTCCGCTCCCACTGGTACTCCTCCAAATGCTGGTTCTTCGACTGCTTCGGCCAGACTGAAGTCTACTGCAGGGAAGCCTTTACTGCCGCAAGTGTTGAAGGGTTCCCTGAAACCCACTTCAGGAGGCGCCAACCCTGGCCCATCGAGGGGTGCTCCTAGCAAACCAGAACAGAAAAAGCCCGGTATTTCTCTCAAATCTGACAAAGGTATTACCAATCACATCCTTACTGCTGAGACGTATGAGGATGATTCTACCTCCGAAGAAGAGGAAGATGATGAAGGTGATGATGCGTTGGGGAGCCTTGATACTTCTGATACTGATAATTCGGAGGGAGAGTCGACTGCATACTAGGTATTTGAAAAATCGCCTCCTCTTGCTACCCTTCCACAGGCTACTGCGGAGGGTGCTCCTCAAGACTCCCAGCCGAATGACCAAAAAGATCCTCCCAGAGGTACTCAATCGAAACCTTCTTTTGCTAGTCTTTTCCGAAACAACCGTGCTTTGAATCGTGGATTGCAGCTGGAGCACTTACCTTCGACAACAACAGTGAACATTTTGGTTGAAGACCGAGTGGATCTGGAATAAGAATGGGGGTTTTGTTGAGTTGGTGTTTTCACTGGGCACTTTCCTGGTATGAAAGCCGTCGAAGGGCTGATTTCTCAGTGGGGTGTTGCTTGCAAATTAATCCCACACGACGGTGGCTGGCTTGTGTTCCGCTTTGAATCGGAGGAGGACCGCACCACTATTTTTGGTTGGAGGCCCTTACCTGCTGTATGGTAAAACATTGATGTTGAAGAAG
>JANVCQ010543848.1:0-17380 GCA_025531925.1 Erythroxylum plowmanianum | reverse complement strand
TGCCGAGATATGTTCACACACTCATATCCCATTCCAAATTACCATTTTACCCTTCCCATCGGGGATGGGATGTTACAAAAGGAGTATCCAATGGGCTCAATTCCCTACCATTGATACTTCTACTCGATGAAACAAAAGAGTGAATAGAGCCCGGATCAATTAAAACAACAACATCAGCATCAAATAATTTAACTATACCAATCATAACTTCTGGAGTAGTCTCTGCATCCTCCCGTGTCATTGCAAACACTCTAGCCGATGCTTGCCCCTTGATCTTCCTGGAGGGTTTACTCTCTTAACTGCCCACTTTAGTCACGGTCTTGTGCCCCATTGTCTCAGTTCTCTTTGAAGCTTGCATCTGAGTTCCCTCTCTTCTTGCATACTTCGGTCACTCTCTGATCATGTGGCCCTTTTCTCCACAGTTGAAACATGCTCCAGTCAATCTATAACATTCCCCTCCATGGAACTTGCCGCAATGATCACACTTAGGGACAGATGACTTGTTCCCTTCTCCCCTTCTATTGCCTCCAGCTATTAAGGCTTGATGAGAGACAGTTCTCATATGTCTGGTCTTACTGGCACCACTACTTCTCTCCTAAGATTGCACAGGGAAGGTCTTGGCACTCCTCTTTGGCCTAGAAGCACCCCCTCCCCTCTTAAACTATTCTCTGCCCTTTCTCTTTTTGTTGACAGCACTCTTGATGTTCTCAATGTTTTCAACCCTCAGTGCTGCTTCAACCAGTTATTGAAAGTCATAGAAGTTCTGCACCACTACTTTTTCCCAGATGGCTAGGTGCAATCCTGATTCAAACTGACAACACTTAGTCGCTTCACTTAGCATCATCTCTGTTGCATACCGTGATAACTGTGTAAACCGATGCTCATACTCACTAACCGTCATCTCCTTCTGAGTGAGACTTAGGAATTTCCTCTACTTCTGCTAAATGTACACCTCAGATAGATACTTCTACTTATAAGCAGCGAGGAAGTCCTTCCATGCTAACACTGGCGTTTTCAATTGATTTCCTGGTACACACTCCCACCAATGCAAAGCATCCCCCTGAAGCAGACTTGCAACATATGCAACCTTCTCATCATCTTCACAATCCATCTGCTCCAATACCCTCTCTGTCTTTCTCAACCAGGTCTCAACTTCTTTAGGATCAGTGGTCCCATAAAAGTCCACTACTCCATACTTCCTCAGCCTATCGAACTGTTTCCCCTTCTTAACTGAGGCCGAAGCAGAAGCCTGCGGCATCTGATCCATAGCTTGAACAAAGGTTTGAGTAAATGCCTGAAACAATCTGGGATCCAAAGTAGGCACTTGCTCTGACAGAACTGGCGACTCCCGCGTCTGTGATCGAATAGGCTCACTACTCTGCCCTAGGGAAGCCTCAACATTTCCTGGGGCTATTGACTCATCGGTACTCTCCTCCCTTAGTGGAGAGTTAGAGAGTCAGGTGCAATCGATCCTTGCAAAATTCCTCATGCCCTTCTACGAGGTGGCATCTTACTCCTTCAATGAAAACACTAACGATTAGCTTACAGTTCATTTTAATCTTAATTCCTACATGTATGCATGACATGCATGTCACTTAATACAATCTATCAATTCAATGCAACAAGTAATCACATAGCATAACAATTTATCTGACTATGCATTCTAAGCCTAAGAAAAGCCTAAGCTCTGATACCAAACAATGTTGGACCCCGTTTCTGGAGCTCATCATTCGAAGTCATAAAAACGTGGGTGAACTCATATCTTATAACTTCAAAGCATAATTTGGGAAACTTCAAATTGGAATTTTAAATTTTCATCTTCAACACATTTGTTCCCCCTTGTCTTAACTTTCTAATGATACCAAAATCATTCAATTTGGTTTAGAAATCTGAAAGTTAGGGCCTAAATACTTTCGGACTATTCTTAGACCAGAACAATACACTATGCTCTATTTCACTCCAGAAATTGGAAGTCCTAGATTTGGAATTAAATTTTAATCCTTCAGATAATTTATAACTCTATGTCTCTAGTTTATGTAGAGATAAGAATCATCACATTTGGAGCTCTACTGATTGAGATATCACCAAAATATTGAAGCATGTTTAGTAAACATATCCACTTATGCTCTTCAAACGAAAACCCTTAATTTGATTCGATCAAACTTTTTCAAATTAAGTCTAAAAGCTATAAATTCTTGTGGAGAGATAGAGGAAGGAGTTAGGAATCCAAGGCTTTAAAAATCAGGCCATTTGGAGGTCGAACGAAAAAGTTATGATCAAAAGAGTGAGAGGTGTTCAGGTTTGGAGGGGGTTGCGAGTTTGCGATCGCGACAAGTAGTGATCGCGAATCTCCACACGCCCGCACTATTTTGTGATCACGATTTCGCGAAATCGCCGCAAAATCGCTATCACGATCGCGATTTCTTCTTTTTTTTCTTCCGACATCTTAACTTCTAAACCTCATAACTTTTGATCCAGAACTCTAAATTTTGTAAATTTGGTTTCAATGGAAAGCTAAAAGAAAGATATACATCTTTCATGAAGAACTTCAAATCATTTTCTGCATCTATAAGGGTCAAAATTCCTAATCAATGTGGCTGTCCCGAAAGTTCCATCCTAAACAACATCCAAACTTCTAATGATCATTTCTTCCAACTCCATTGTCCAAAAATTTCATACTTTATATCAATGGAAAGATAAAAAGATAATCTACAACTTTCTAGAAGACAACTTTAGCTAATTCTACCTAAATCGATACAGTTTTTTCTTTGAATTTCAAACACCAATTCTACTCCTAGGAATGCTTACTAAATACAATATCTCTTCATATTAATCCACTGCTAAATACCTTTCGGTAACTCTTGAAACCTCACCTCAAGTAATTCATCCCATACAACCTTTCCAATCTCCAACATGCCATTCTAAAACAAACACCCATTTGCAATTTTAAAAAAAAAGAATATGCACATACACATCCCTCTTCCATGACCATCATACTCAACCTATAAAATAACATAATCATACACAAAAAGAAGTCCTTAAATTCTCATTCTCATTTCTAAACGAAACAAATGTTCATACATAGCTTTAATTACATATCAACCTACACATCAAACTTAATACAAAATACAAAAGAATTCTTATGATTGATATGCTTATAAAGCTATCCAAGAGTCTAGCCACTAACTTAGTTACAAAAGTCCCTAATATCTTGGAGTTTCTGATGCCTTGCAAGGTTCAACACTTGTCCTGTTTTGCACTTGAGGAGTGGAAAAATATGGGATGAGCTACAAAGCTCAGTGGCTAATACATTTATAGCCATCGGCAATTACCACTAATTCAAGCATATACGTTTAAATGTCTAGCAATACAATCGTTCACCAATTTAACCCAAAACTCATAATTAAGCAGTTAATATATAACAAATAACATAGACTTTATCCATTAAGCAAATCATTCAAATGCATCACACTTAACAATTTAAAGATGCAATGCACAACCAAATGGCTCGAGGGGTCCCACGGGTACGAAATGGAGAAACTGAAGTTTTCATTATGAACAAAATGAGTCCATTTTCGGAGATCATACGCCACAAGTGGGCAGTCGGGAGAAGGCTCTTGTCTACATGCACGTGACGAACGAAATGGTTCCTCTCTATATATCAAACACACAATTAGCCATGGTGAAAAAAAACTTATGTGTGGTTTGATAACTGGATGGATGTTAGTCCCCTTATTTCCTCTTATGAATTTCAGAGGCTACGAAATAGGATGCCTTTATGTCTTAAAGTATCTTCTTTGATTGCAGATGGCGAATGCCGAGCTAAATTTAGAGGTTTTATGTCTCTTATGGCTCACTTTCCTTACTATCTAATACTGTCGAGGAGGATCATATCACCTGGAAGCTTACTTCAAATGGCATTTTCTCTAACAAATTATGCTATGGACTCCTTACTATTAGCTCAACGGTGGTCCCATGGTTCTCCCTTTTATGGCAAAACACCATCAGTCCTAAAGCAGACTTCATCACTTGGCTAGCTATCAAGAACCGTCTCTGAACTATGAATCAATGTCATGGTAGCGTTGATTAATTATGTGTTTTTTGTAAACTGGCCTCTAAATGCCATGACCACCTCTTCTTCCATTTTCACTACTCAAAAGCTATATGGAGTTGAATTATGCATTTGTTTCTTGCTCAATGTGACATATATGATTGCGAGTTCGTATTGCATTAGGTCATTACCAAATCAAAGAAAGGAGCTCCAAACATAGTCCTATTTACTACTGCCTTCACTATTTCCATATATTGCATTTGGAAAGAAAGAAATAATGACAGATTCATTTATGTAAAGAAAGAGAAATATCAACTAGCCGATAGAATTATCAACCTAATACGTGCTGGAAGTTTTGCCGAGGAAGCATAAAAGTTCCTTTCTTTGGACATGTAGTGAAAATGGCAACTCTTAATTTTTTGAAACTTCTTACGTTATCTAATCTTCTTATTGCTTTTCCTTTTCCTTTGAAACTTTTGTAATATAAAGTAGTCGAATTTATATTTCTTTGAACATATTGTTGTTATAGTTTCATCTATCGTAATTCATCATTCATTTATTAAGAAAAGATAAAATAAAGTTAGATAACTTATATTTTTTAAATGAATTATGAAATAATATGCTAATTAATCATATTGGATATAGACAATAAATCAAAGGATTATATTAGAAATGAGGTGTCTAATGAAATGGATGGCCTTTATGTGTTTACATCTTTATATAATAGCTTCTATTCATTTTTTATATATAGATAAGGCTTTCATGCTATAATAAATAATTTTAATTATGTTTCGTTGTGGCTAGGGATATGAGATTCTATACTTAATTTTTAATTTTCTCAATCTTTGATATTTGGCGATTTTTGAAAGTATACATTATTTTTCAAGTCAATGAACTTCAATCTAAATTTGTCATATAAATGTTTTATTTGTATTTTTTATCCTTATTTAAACCTAAACTTTCGTTAGTTACATATTGGTAGCTAAAAAAATATTTTTCTTTTTTATTTTTGTTGAATATGCATAGTTATGCTTGTTTCACTTTCCCTTCTTAAGCTCTCTAATTGAAAAAAAGTTAGTTTGGATAACATGTTTATTTTTTGAAAATTTTATATTAATTTTAATTTATTTTCATGTAATGATAAACCCTAGAGTTAACTTTTAATTTTAGCATGATGTGACTTTCAAATTTACCACTACCATGTGTTATAAAGGAGGAGAAATGCATAACTTTAGGATAAAGCTAAATTATTTGACCATGTCGTATTTATTTTAATAGTAAGGGCCTGCGTTATAAAGAAGTTTCAAAGTTTAGTTATAAATTTACTTATGAGTTTTTTTAGTATGGCATAAGAGACCTTAAAAGTAAGGCATACCATCAATATCATCAAGTTAATTGAAATATAGTGATTATGAGCTTGTAGAAGTATTTATGGATAATACTAAATATTTATTGAGGTATAACAAAGGATGCTTCAGAGAGGTTATCTTGGTTAGTGGTCACTCTACTGCTGATGCTTGTTGTTAGGGATGTGGTACTTTTAAAAATGGATATAAAAGATTGATGGATCTTCTATTGGGAGAAAGATGAGTGATAAAGAGTGAACATATTGTTTTTTTGGCTAAAGAGCATGAAAAAATTACATGTGCTTTCTATAGAAGATGAACGTATTGCTTCTTCATTTAGAAAGAGATAATAGGCTACCTATGCTTTGGTGAGTTTTAAATGGGTGAAGATTCTTTTAGTAGGGGACATACAACTTCCATTGATCTAAATAAGACTGATTAAGATGATTAAACATATGAAGTTCATATTCAAGGAAAAGAAGTGCTTTGTGATTTTGATGATTCGAGTTTATTTGATTTTAATGATATATTTATTGATGTAGTTGGCGAAAAGACTATCAGATGAAGTAAATAGGTTCCTTTATAGTGGTTCCAACTTCGATTCTTAAGACAATAAAAGTGTAAAAGATGTTATAATGAATAATATAGTAAAAATGTACATTAATTCATTATATAGAGATTTAGATGAGCTTAGAAACATGATTAATAATTCAAACAAAAAAAGGAAGAGAAGCCCAATATTCCTATAATGTAGTGTGATTTTTGATATGATGAGGTCAATTGTGTTGGACCCTGAAATTTTTTCTTTAGGTTAAGCATGATTTAAAAAAATAATTTTGGATGTTTAGATAGATTAAATTTTGGAGTTATAATTATGTCAAGGTTAGTAGGATTTGTTGAATGGGTAAGTAGAATTCAAGTGTCAATGTAATAAGGATATTCAAGGACATTTTTGGGAGATCACTTAAGCATAAAAGAACATAAGTTTATAAGGAAGGTTAAGAAGGACTTTTTGGGCTCATTAAGGGTAGAAATAGAAAAAGAATATGTTGTTTTGCTTGTTAAGAGGAGAAAAATGTGAATTGAAGCGGGAGAAGAGTGAGAAACGAAATTAAGAGAGAGGAAGAGAGGTTTCGGTGAAAGAAGGAAAGAAGAGAAATCAAGGTTGTTAAGGTAGGTTAACCATCTTTTCTTCTTGCTTTATTAAAGGAATGAGTTATGTTGTGGATGAAGGAGTTAGAGAGGAAAAAGGGTTTGTATAGAGAATGAAAAGTTTGTGTTGGAAGAAGATGGATTAGGAGAACCCAATTGATTTTAGGGTTTCTAAACTAGGTCTTAGGTTTTCTAACCTAGATGAGTTATGGGTAGGTTAGATTTAAGTTCAATTTGTGTTTGTTGAATTTATGTGATTTTTTGAAGTTTATGAATTTTATTGGAATGTTGTTTTGAGTGGAACCTTGGTTGTTGTAGGAAACCAAGGGAATCCTACCCAAGAGCAAGGGGAAAGGCAAGCTTGACTTGAATTTTGCAAGCTAATTAAATGTGAGTAACATATTTATGGTTATAGTGTAATTGGGAAAATTCTTGCCTATATATGTATGTTGAAATTGATTTGCTAAAATTGACTTATTGTAAATGTTGAAAAATACATGATGAAATATAACTATGTTTTACCTCAAAAGAGGTCATGATTTTTGCATTAAATGAAAATGAAGACAAAGCATAAAAGTTTGAGCGTATGAGAAAATGAATATGTGCCATTTGTTTGGGCGAGAGTGGAACCATTCTATTAGTCAAGTGCACATTAGCAAGAACCTTCTCCCGGCTGCCTGCTTGTGGCATATGAGCTCCGAAATTAGACTCATTCTGTTCATAGGGTAAACTCCGGTTTCTCCATTCTGTTTCCATGGAACCCTCAAACCAATTACTGTGCATTGCATCTTTAAACTTGTCATGAATAATGCATTTGAATGTTATGTGCTATGAGTGTTAAACCAAATTGAAGAATGCTTGAATTATTGAATATACGAATTATATATATATATATATATATATAGATTGTGGTCAATTGCCAATGACTATAAATATGTTAGTCATTGAGCTGTGTAGCTCACCCCACTATTCCCTCCTCAGGTGCAGAACAAGAAGGTTAGTAATCCTTGCAAGCCATCGGATACTCCAAGATATCATAAACATTTATAACTAAGTTAATTCAATCACTTTTGGATAGCTTCATAAGCATGTTAAACATTGAGCATCCTATATATGTCGTATTTGTGTTAAGCTTTTGTTTATAACGTTATTATGTAAATTAAAGCTTAATTGTTATCTGATTTAATAAAGACATTTAGGCAAGTTTTATTCCATTATGTTACTGAGAAAGTTTTGATTATTTGTATATGATTTTTGAAAAATCTAGAGTAATTATTGTTTACAACAAGGATTGTAGGTGGAGAATTCATAATTTTCCATTCTAATATGAAATGCATTTTAAATCGATACATACTAGTCTATTTATAAGTTTCTTTAGCATTGCAAAACAGTACCTTCCATACTTTATAAACAATTTTATATAGAAGATTACTATACTTAAAAGTGCTCTTTTTAAGAGATTCAAAATTGAGATTATTGGAGAACATTAAAAAAAAAACAAGTGGTTAGAATATGAGACACCTTAACAAGATTAGTCCACTTAAAATATCTAGAGAAGAATGAAAGAGCTTCCTTGTCCTCCTTATACTTCCTATTCATCTACCAGCTTCCACCATATATGTTGATACCCTTTTTCTTCTCCTCCTTTTCATCCGTCAACTTCTCCTCGCTTGCTTCTGCACTTCCCCTTACCTGTTTCCTCTTTGTGGACTTCCTTTCCTTCCTTTTGTTTTTTTTTTCTATAGGTGCGAATCATTTTTGCCTTTTCTCTAGAAAGACTTTCCTACTTACCCCCTTAATTACCATTTTTGGAACTATTTTATAAAAAAGCTACCTACTACTGTTAATTATTTACCGTTCCTAGCTTTAAATGCTAAGCTTTTATACTACAGGTTCCAAGACAATAGATGATTTTCCAACCCTACCCTCCTTTAATCCCCAAAGTATAAATCTAGAAACCATCCTGAATCTTTATAGAATGATGCTAACTCCTTCTCCATCAATGTTAGTACTGGTTTTGGGGAGAAACTAATGGCTAACATCTCTAGGAGCACTATCCATTTAGTAAATTAGAAATAACCACTCTAGGAAAGCAATGGTAGCTCCCTTCAATTTTTTCCTCCTAAGATAATCGAAGGGTAAACTGTGGTGGCCGTAGATATCCAGATCTTTAAAGAAGGTGTATGGTGTTAGGAAACAACTCTTGTAGGTCATTATATTAGGCCCTCTTCTCTATCATCAAAATGTAGGTTTTATACATTGGAAAAGTAGTGGATTAATAAAGGTTCTTATACCTATAAAAAAACCTGAACTTATTCCAAATTGATATTACTGATTGCGATAAGAAAGTTTTAGGCACTAGTTTATGGCACATTTAGAACAAACCCTCTATTCTAGCAATTCTGGATGTTAAAGATAAGCCTTAAGAATATTAAGCATATAAATGTCCCCTTATGGAACAATCTATTTGGCATTCCCTAAAGTATTATTCCACTAAAGTATTAGTCTGATCATTAAAGTAATACCAAAAACAATTAAATTCATGGAACATTTCCCAAATTCTATGTTATGTCCATCTCAGAATGCAGTTTTATAAGAAAACCCACCTCTCAAATTCAGTGATAGCCCATAATAGAAAATAACCTACCATCTCCAACCTCTTGCTCATCTAAATACAAATCCTTTATCCCTCTAAACACAATATGAATCTAAACAATTTTGAACCCAATCAAAACATAGACTAGGATATTTAGCTACACACACTCGAAGCCAACACAATCAGAGTGACGATAGAGAACACACCTAATACGATTCAATTTTTCTCAACAATTCGCAATTAGAGGGATTTCTACTAGTGGTGTCATTAATGGGTTAGTAAGGGGCCATGTTACGAACTTCTGACCAATGCAATGCAGAAAGGAGGAAAAAGAACAGAAACGATGCTAACAAATACATATCAGTAAATAAGTAAATACACAACATAATGACAAAAACCATGACGAAAGAACTCATTTGACTGGTATTTGGAACCTTCTTTATACTATATTAATAGCTCTTGTAACAGAATATCAAGCAATTAAAAATCACGAGTTAATTGTCTGATTCTATTTCTCTCTCTAACTCTCTTTCTCTTTTTAAGTTTGTTGCGAGAGTGATTCAGAAGGGGGTGTGGGTTAGAAAATTCATATCATTTAGTATCAAAGCAACATTCCTCGACGAGACCTAATGTTAAAAAGCACCACGTAGAGCTGAAGTATGTCGTTTAGAAGATGGCATAAGGAATGTCCTAGAGGCCCAACTAAGACATGAGAAAGAAATTAGCGACATTAAATCCATGTTCCAATAACTTATGCCAAAAATGGACAAGAAAGATACCAAAACCTTTGTGAGAATTCCGGGAGATGGAGGACACTATACGATATCGATGAGAGTCAGCAAAATAGATTTTCTAATGTTCGACGATATTAGGGTAAGAAGTTAGAGCTATTGATGTAAACATTTTTTTATAATGGATCGTACCCCTAAAAAGATGAAAATAAAGATGGCTTCACTATATATGGAGGGGATAACATAAGAGTGGTACCAGCTTATGCTCAGAAATTGAAAAGAAGTTACTATGATAAATTGGGAAGAATTTATAACCATGCTACAATAGCAGTTTGATGATAACATCTTTGAGGATCTATAAGCGACTTAAAGGAGTTAAGGCAAGAAGGTTTGGTGCTAAATGATTGCCCCTTATTTAATTGATATTCAAATAAAATGTCACTACCTGAAAATTACTTGGTGGGGTTTTTCTTAAAATGACTCAAACCATAGTTAGGAATCACAGTAAAAATGATGGAACCTTAAACGATACATCAGGCTTATACATTGGCTTGTAATCAGGAAGCAATAATCGCAGCTAGTATTCTAGTATACTATGGGAAGCGAATTAAAACTAGAAACTGAACAGGAGGAGGAATAAACACATACAAAGGGACTAGTTAAACAACAATGACTTTATTCAAACCACCTACAAGGTAGGGTTATTACTTATACCAGGGAACTAAGGTAACATCAATAAAACCAACAACTACAAAAATTCACAAGGAACTAGAACAACTAGCAACAAGGGGTTTGACGAAAAAAGAGCTAAAGGTTTGTGATTATGGTGTGATGAGAAATACTCTATGGGACCCACTTCAAGGAGAAACAATTCCAACTATATATGGTAGAAGATGAAGAACCCGCTGAAGAGGAACTTGTAAGTGAAGAGTATGAAGATAGAGCACCCTTCAATCTTAACATCTCACTAGAAGCAATATGGGGCTTAAAAGACCAAGTCGAATATAAGTTGCTAAAGATCATAGGGAGTCATCAAACGAAGCCCCTATACATCCTCACAAATAATGGGGGTACCCATAATTTCTTGGATGAAAAAGTAGTCCATAAGATAAATGCAGAGGTAATGAACATAAATCCTATAAGAATTACTATAGGAGGTGGTTTAAAACTAGACTGCAGGTAAGTATGTAGGAATTTTGTGTGGAAAATGCAAAGATTATAGTTCTCTACGGATGCACTGTTCATCAAGTTAGGAGGTTGTGATATGGTTTTGGGCATTCATTGATTGATCAACCTCAATGATGCACAATGGAATTTCAATGGGAGGGCAAGGTTGTAAGATTAACTGGAAATCCAGAATAACAAGCAAGGGAAGTTTTTGGTAAGAACCCTCACAAGTTAATTACAAATTCTAACCAAAATGCTCTATTAATGTTGCATTTGTCAAACCCCATAGAATTCGACATGCAACATCTTATGTTAAATGATGAAGTCCATACCTAAGATGAGATAGAAGGGTTGCTAGCATAATTCGGTGATGTTTCTCAGGAACCAAAAGAATTACTAGCAAAAGGAGCATGTGATCATGCCGTTCATCTTAAGCAAAGAGTGGAGATGATAAACATCAGACCTTATCAGTACTTAGGGGAACATAAAGACGTTATAGAAAATTCAGTGCAAGAATTGTTCAAGCAAGGTTTCATCCGGAAGAACGTCATCCCTTATGCATCACCAATCATCCTTGCGAAGAAAAAAAACAACACCTGGAGAATGTGTATTGATTATTGAGAACTAAACAAGTATACTATCAAGAGTAAGTTTCCTATTTCATTAATAGAGGAGTTACTGGAAGAATTGAAGGGATGGAGCTAGTATTCCAAGCTGGACTTATGGTCTGGGTACTACCAGATCCAGATAAAGGAAAATGGTGTGTAGAAAACAACATTCTTAACACATAAAGGCTAGTTTTAATTTTTGATGATGCCTTTCGACCTTATGAACACTCCTTCCACTTTTCAGAGTCTTATGAACAAAACCTTTAAGGCTTATCTACGTAAATTCTTGCTTGTTTTCTTTAATGATCTTCTTATTTACAGTGTCAATTTTCAGCAATACCTAGAGCACTTACGACAAGTTCTGAGAGCCTTATAACAACAATAGTTATTTATTTGGGGAAGCAAGTGTACATTTGGAGTAAGAAAGGTGGATTACCTACGGCATTCTATCTTAGAGAGACATAGACAATTGAAAAATAGAAACTATTCAATAGTGACCACAACTGCGTACATTGAGGGAACTCTGAGGATTTCTAAGACTGACAGGATACTACAGGAGATTTATAAAACATTATAGAATTATAGCGAAGCCATTAAATGTGTTGTTAAAGAGGCAAGAGATTGAGAAATGGGAGTGGAGAGAGGAGCAATAGAAGGTGTTTGAACAATTTAAGGAAAAATTAATAGCAGCACCAGTATTATCATTACCAAACTTCACCAGTATTATCATTACCACACTTGTGACAGGCATCTTATAGCATTTCTGAACAAGGCACTGACACCCAAGCACTAGGGACTGTCCACTCATAAGAAGGAATTTATGGTCATCATGAAGGTCGAGGAGCAATGACACCATTACTTAAACGATATGTTTTTTAGGTGAAAATAGATCATCGAAGCTTGAAGTATCTTTTGGAGCAATGCATCTCAACACCATTCTAGCAAAATTGGCTCTCAAAACTCATTGACTACGACTTTGAAGTAACCTACAAGAGTGGAAAAGAAAATCTAGCAGTAGATGTCCTATCTCGAATCTTAAGCTAACAATGTCGATGTCATATATATAAGCAACATTATTGGAAAAGAATCGTGAAAGTTGGGAGAAAGACACCACTATAAAAGATATCATAAGGAAATTGAAAGGACAAGAAATGTCCTATGATAATTACAAATAGAAGGATGGAATTTTAAGATGGAAAGGAAGAATTGTGGTCGGTTGTGATAAGGAGCTTTGGAAGAAAATTATAACAATGGCTCACGGTAGTCCTCGAGGGGAAAACTTCGAAGTGACGACAATAATCAAGAAAATAAAAGGCCTTTTTCACTAGAAACAGATGGGCAATGATGTTAGAAACCACGTCAAAAGCTACATACTTGTCATTGAAGCAAGTATGATCATGCAACATATCCGAGTTTACTCCAACCCTTACCAATACCTGAAGGATGCTGGAGAGAAATAACCATGGACTTCATAGAGGGATTGCCATGCCCTGGAGGAAAAGTCATCCATATATGTAGTAGTGGACCGATTCAACAAATATGCACATTTCATAGCGATCAGACACCCGTACACATCACAACATATTGCACAAGTGTTCATAGATCTTGTGTTCAAATTGCATGGGATGCTAGAAAAATACTTAGTGATTGGAACCATTCTTTTTAAATAGATGTTGGCGAGAGATGTTTAGATTGTAGAATGTGAAGTTGTAATTATTAATAGCCTACCATACACAAACAAGTGGACAGATTGAAGCAGTAAACAAGACATTAAAGATGGATTTGTGGTGCTTTTGTAATGACAAACCACGAAAATGGACAAGCTAGATAACAATGGCAGAATGGTGGTTCAATATGACACACCATACGATCATAAATGCTACCCCCTTCGAAGTTCTCTATGGGTATCCACCACCACTGTATGTACCTTACGTGAAACTCGAGTAATTCTTGAATTGATCAAGCATTCCAGGAGAGGCAAGCAGAACTCCAAATTGTCAAATTTCATTTAAACAAAACAAAATAAAGGATGAAGGTGCAAGCAAACAAGAAGAGATAAGAAAGGTAGTGGATTTATGTAAAGTTATAACCCTATAGATAACATTCACTACAACAAAGACAGAATCAGAAGCTGAAGCTTCTCTATTATGTACCTTTCCTGATCATCACCAAAGTTAATAGACTAAAGGAGCTAATGGGCATTACATTAAATGAGAAAGGGTAAAATTGGAAAGACAAGACAAAAGTTGTCTTGAATAAGAGAGAAAAGAAGAGAAAATTGTGGAGAAGAAAGAAAGAAGAGAAGAAAAATGTGGAGAAGCTAGGAAAAGAAGAAGAAAATCGTGGAGAACGAGAAAGAAGAAGAAGGAAGAAGAATTAACTTGTTTTAGGTAAATTCCCATCATCTTTTCTTCTTGTTTGGGTAGAAAAAGAAGTAGAGAAATGGGTTTGTGTTGGGAATGAAGGGAGAAAGAAGAGAACTGTTGGCCCCCAATTTTTTTTATTATTATGCATGATTTAAAATTTTTTTAAGGTTTTTATAGATTAATCATTTTGGAATTATTTAATTATGTCAAAGTTAGTAGGATTATTGAATGGGTTAATGGAATAAAAGTGATAAGGTTATAGGAATATTTAAGGGTATTTTTGGCAAGACACTTATGTCTAAAAGACATGAGGCATGGAAGGAAGGGCAAATTGGGCATTTCACACTCATTAAGCGTAGAATTGGAAGAAGAAATAGTGGTATTGCAGTTTAAGAAGAAAGAAGAACGAAAATTGAAGAGAAAAAGAGAGAGTGCCATGAAAAACAGAGAGACATACAAAGAGAAGAAGAGAAGGAGAGAAAGAAGAGAAAATAAGCTAGGGTTTCAATTTTCTTAGCCTTCAAGAGAGAGATTTTGAGGTTGTTTAAGAATGGAAAAAGGAAGAGGAAGAGAAGAGCTTTCATTTAAGCCAATAATCATTTCATTTGGAGAAGATTCAAGGTAAGATCATTGTTAATCTTTTGGATTTCTGAAAGGATTTTGGTTCATGAAGCTTAGTAAATCCATGGGGTTAGGTATTCTAGAACCAATTTTAGTGATTGTGTTTTGTGGAATTTTCAATTGAAAGCTCTATTGAGTGAGATTTTTGTTAATATAGAAGGGGATCAAGAGAGGCAAGAGGAGCAAGAGGAAAGACATCCTTAAGTCAAATTCTTAAGCAAGGAATTCAAGGCGAGTTCTATGTTTATAATAGAGTATGAGCCACTAATGTTTTCTTTTAAATCAAAAGAATTAAATGATTTCAATTATTTTAATAAATGTGACATGATTGCTATTTGAATGATTTGAGAAATCTTTATGTGTTGGTGTATAAATTTTGTTGATGAATTTCAAAATAAAGATGAAAATGCATTGAAAGTATGATAAAATGATTTAAGCATGAATATGTGCTTTTATTTAGGTAAGAGTATAACCATTTCATTCACGTTAACAAGAGCCTTCTCCCGACTACTCGCTTGTGGCATATGAGATCTGAAGAAAAAGGACTCATTTTGTTCATGGTGTAAACTTCGGTTTCGCTATTTCGTTCTACAGAACCCTCAAGCCATTTGTTTGTACATTGCGTCTTTGAATTGTCAAATATGTTGTACAATTTGAGTGTTCTGCATTGATGGTTAAATGTATATACTATGTTGATGTGATGATATTTTAACTATGAGTTTTGAGCTATAATTTTGATTTTGACTAAGAATTTGAGAACGAAGTGTTTTATGAATTCATTATGACTTTTATACAACAAATGAACATTTCAATGATTTTGCTTGTTCTCCGTTATAAACTTATTACCCACGAGCTTTCAAACTCACCCCCCCATTTCGTCCCATCTCCAGGTGAAGAAAATGAGATCGATTAACCAAGAGTCGATTCATCATACTACTTTTGCAATGTTTTGTAAATTAAGTTAGATTTTATAAAAGCAAGACTTTAGACACATTTATAGAATTATTGGGTTTTATATCTTTTGTATTTTGGATTTTGATACCGATAATGTAATGTGGCTTGGAATGCCATTAAGGCTTTTTAAACTCTTATCCTTGGTGTTAATGAAATATGAATTGTGTATGGATGATGTGAGTTGAAATTAGATATACTTAAAGAAGTTACCAACTTGAGTTGATGATTTTTGAACATGAATTGTTGTTATATATATATATATTCATATAATACATAAGTGAGATGGTATGGAAAAGAAAGATAGGAATTATGAATTATGAGATGTATTTGAATGTGATGAGTCAAATAAGTTGAGATTTGAGAGTTTAATGAAGTCAATTTGGTAGTTGAATGGTTGAGAAGTGATATTGCATTTTCAAGTTGTTCATAGGGAAAAAAATGTATGTTCTGACTTCAAGGGAAAATATGGACTAATCTATGTTGAATAAACAAAGGCGTCTTCTAGAAAGTTGTAGCTTATCTTTCTAGCTTTCCAACAATATGAAGTATACAATTTTTGGACATCGGAGCTAAGAGATATGATCATTATAAATGGAGATGCTTTGGAGAGTGTAATTAGTGATTTAGAACTTTCGGTGATGTGAGGAAGACCCCGTAGAAACCCCTTCGTTTGATTCATCTTAGACTGAATTGTCTGATTTACCTTTGACCTAGCCAACATCTGATGCATATTTGACCTAGCCATCACTGATGTATCATTGACCAAGCCTTTGTCTGATCCATCATTGACCAAGCCTTCATCTGATCCATCACTGACCAAACCTTCGTCTGATCCATCTTTGACCAATGACCAAGCCTTTGTTTGATTCATCTTTGATCCTTTACATAGCCAAATCTCTCTTTATAATCTTCGTAAAAATCATAGATCTAGAATTCCTCTTCGAAACCGTCTAAAGAGAACCTTAATCTGATTTCTCTAGTAAAAGTTATGCTAAATGTCCCAAAATAGGTTCAATATGATTGAGGACAAAATCATATTTGATTCTTTTGGCCATAACGTTGTCATCCGACCTCCAAATGACCTGATTTTTCAACGAATGGATTCCTAACACATTTTTATACCTCTACAAAAAAATTATATCTTTTTATATTAATTTCAAAAAGATTGATTGAATCAAAGGGTATTGGTTGGAAGAGTATGAATTAGATATGTTACTGAACATATTTCGGTATTTTGATGATATCTTGATCCGTAGAGCTCCAAATGAGATGATCCTTATTTCAAAATAAACTAGAGAAATGGAACTACAAATCCTCTAGAGAGTTTTAATTTTAATTTAGTATCTAAGACTTTCAATTTTTGGATGGAATTTGAGTATAGTGTATTGTTTCAGTTTAATAATAGCCCAAAAATGTTTTAGGTATAACTTTCAAATTTTTGAACCAAATTGAATGATTTTGGTGTCATTAGAAACTTAAGACAATGGGAACAAATGTTCTGAATAAGTCAAACTGTAATTGTTGGACCCCGAACCTTTCTATAAGCAAGGACTTTTAACCAAGGAATTATTGGCAAGTAGTTATGTGTAAATAAGAGAGGAAATTATGAGATTGAAATGAAACGGGAAGAGATTGATTGAATCAAAAGTTATAGGATTTGGTTAAGGGTTATGAGTTGGATAATTTTCTGAACATGGTTCAGTATTTTGTGAAATTCGGGAGCTGTAGAGATCCGATTGAGTTGATTCTTGAGGAAAAATAAAATTGAGACATGGGGCTACAAATCAT
>JANVCQ010543421.1:0-17383 GCA_025531925.1 Erythroxylum plowmanianum | reverse complement strand
AATTGCTCAAACTGCTTGACCCAATCCTCCACCATTGCATCCTTACTCAAATCATCAGCTTGACCACTTGTCACAGAGTCTAAACCCTTAACAGCCTCACGGGTCTGCTCTCTAAGCCTATGAAGCGCCTCTGTAACATGGGACGCTTCTGAAACCTTTTGCTTGCCCTTTTTCTTGCTTTTCAAGTCAGGTAATCCCATACCCAACCCCTGAACCCCAGTTGGTAGTGAAGGAGAAGACTCTTGTTGCCTGCTCTCCTCATTACCATCGCTTCTATGATCGAACAATAGTTGAAATTACCAATAAAATCGACATACAAAGCCAAAGCGGAGAACTGCTAAATGGAGTTGACAATTCTAATATGCAGAAAGCGAGAAAATCAAAGCTTTTACAACAAAAGAGAGACCTTTGAGATGGCGGGGCAAGATTTAGACTCTGGAAATCATCAAGAGCACCTGAAAAGCACTAAAAGGTAAGTGCCCAGATTTTGAAACAAGTAAACAAAACAGAAAACATCAGAGAACTTACTGTCAAGGAGTTCATCTAAGTCGTGGTGTGCGTCAGCCATGATTGTACCAGGACTCTATCTTTGCTCTGGAACTTAAAAGACCTCTTCTTTCTTCAAATCTTCGATTGGTATTGAAAAAGAAGGGGGACAAAGGAAATTCTTGCGAGAAAGATACAATTTTGATGGAGGAGAGCCTTTGGAGGATCCAATTGCGAGTGGATGTGTTGAATTGGCAGAGACAATAAGACTACCGGATCATTTCATAATAAAACAGTCTTGACAATATGTGAAATGTATTTTTTTTTTCACTTTACTTTGGAAATTACAAGATATTTTCTATTTTTGTACAAAGTTTTCACTTTTCACCTTATTTTGTTATTAATATTCTTTTTATTTCATCTAATATTTCCTTTTACTTTATGACCAATTGAGTAATCACCTGTCATTTTAAGTTTTGGGTGGAATTGAAATTAAAGGAAGTAACTTTTAATTATTTAATTTATGTACCAAATGACCAACCTTGTACAATTCATTTTTAATTGTCTTTAAAATATTTAAAGATAAAATATAAGTTAATACATGAAATATCAATTTTAATTTTTTATTTTCAACTATATGAATTGTTTAATTAGAATTTTTCAATCAAGGAGGGTGAATTAAGGTATAATTATTCTATAAAAATATTAATATAAGATAAGTAAAAATTAATGTTTTAAAAATTGAATTGAAAATTAAATCGATAAAACAAGATATTTAAAGATTTAAAACCAACATTAAAACCATTATAAAATCAGTCTATAATAAAGATCCAACAAAATTGAAGAAATTAAAATATAATTAAAAAAGGGTCTATTTTTAGCTAATAAAAAATTAAAATTTAATTTAAAAATTGTCAATTAAAAATTAATTAATTAATTCTAATTTATAAAAACCAGTTATTTTACAAAAATCAATTAGTTAATTAATAAACCACTTAACTTTTAATATAAAATTATAAAAATAAATCAAATTAAAAATTAGGCAATTCAAATTTTTACAATTGAACTGATTGACCGGCTTGGTTATTTAATCATACATCAAAACTATAATTTTAAGTAATTAAATCTTTAAACAAAAAGATGAGTATTTACAATGATATGTGATATTGTCATAACTCCAATTGGTAAATTGGAACATTAGTTTCAATATCTACCTATTAATTTTAAATCAACGATCATAAAATTAGATTTAAAACTTTATAGAAAAATTATTTTTTGTTTATGACAGAAAATTAGAATAGTTACCTTTGAATGTACTTTGAATAAAATCAACAACTACAAATTATTAGCATCAATAATTCAACTAACTTAAAATAAAAAGACAAAATCGACCCAAAAATTCAGTACAAGACTTGTATCTCTAACTCGTTTGATCCGAGGAGGTTCTTCTAAAGTCCATCAAAAGATGTTCTTGTCAAGCCGTACCTGAATCATTCCTTTTCAGAGCTAAAATTAAATCATACATATGACCAAAGAAACAACGTAAACTGAAGTAAACAAGTAGTAAAATTCAGAACATTGAACTGGAGGCCAGTACATTACTTGAAGCACAGCCTTGAATAATATTGAAAGTAGCGTTTTTATTCTTTTCTGCAACTTGAGAGTACACTTTCCCCACCTTGAAAGGACCTTTTTAAGGTGCTTTTCTTCTATCTATCCAATCCCATTGTCACTGGGCATTCCCTGTTTCCAACAAATGAACAGATGGAACTAAACTGTACAAGAAATCCTTGCAGGAACACTATCTTCCTTTCAAAGTTACAATAAAAAATTTATAGATAAAAAAGAGGAAAAACATTAGAGCCCTTTCTCAAGCATAAGATGGTGGCATATTCTTAGTATTAAGGGAAAAATATATGCCACCCGCATACCCCACGTACATGTAAGATGACGAGGTAAAACTGCAGAAAATTTCCTCAAATTCGAACATATTTAGCTCTCTCATGTGTAATCAGATCCAGGCTCAATGTCGATTGTGAGTCAGCATAATCTGCAGAACAGCGCTCATCCAATACTTCATTATGAGCCTAACTGAACAAAAGTTGTTATTTACATCTTCATTGCTCAGTCTAAAGTTCCACCTCGTGAAGATCGTCCCCGGAATTGCCACGATTGATCGGCATATGTGTTGTTGGAGGAACAGTAGGCGTAAATGAAGATGGAGGCATGCCCAATGTCTCACCCAAAGTCTTAGCTTCGGATGACCTAGGAGCGCTTAATGAATCGTTAAAACTTCCACTCCATGATGCTGTTCTCCGTGAATTATATACATGAGAGGCATTACCATCATCTCCCCTTCCCGTGATGTTACCCATGCTTGGGAACCTCTGCATGGTCACTGATGATACAGATGTGGAAGATGGAAACGACTCCTCCAAAGCAGGTTTTGAAGGGTTTTCTTTACTGGCATCATGTATCTGCCTATCTTCTGTTGAACTTTCTATTGAATTATCCCCTGAAGGGACAGGTGCTGGAACAAAGAATTTCTGATTTGTGGCAACAGGAGGTTTAACAGATGCTATGGAAGGTGACTGGAACAAATTTGTGGAGGTTCCCCCAGCTTTATTAAAGGTGTCGACATACCTGAACATTCATAAATCTATTAGCTTCCAAGACCAATTCAACCAATCATTTTCTTCGGTTAATAAGAAAGAGAATAATAAGAGCTTCTGAATTACCTTGCCCGTACACCCATCCGTCCACGTGCCGAAAACTGATTTGAGCTGGTTGGAATTGGTGGAGTTTGACTTGAGCTGGTTGGAATTGGTGGAGTCTGAGTTGAACTGGTTGAAATTGGAGTCCCTGAAGTGTATTCAGATGAAGTTGAACTTTGTAAGGTAGGACCCTGCCCAGAGGGAGATGCATCATGCTTCAATGCAGATTTCAAGTTGTAGTCAGACATTCCATTTTGGAAGATTCCAGTTGTAGGGGGAGGTGCCAAAGCTGCCTCTTCAGCAGGAGGTTCGGCACCTTCCTCCACCCATCTCTTCAGTTTTTCATCATAATAGAATTTGTTTTTGTCCCCCAGTTTTGCCTTACAATAAGTAAAGAACACTAATCAGTCAGAAAACCTACAGGGCTAAAACACAACTACATTTGCGATGAAAATGCCTAGTGGAATGAAATAATAGACAACTGTAAACCTGTCGATCATTGCGAGGCCTTAAGACTAAGCCAACAGTCTTCTGTAGAAGCTGCGTGCCAAAACCAAATCTTCCAAATCGTGATCCCCCAACTGAGCCTGATGCTTTACCTTGTGCATTGGATGATATGCCTTCCTTTGATGGATCAACCTGATTCCACCCAAATTCAGTTAGGCTCCACAAATTTTTGAAAAGAAAATGGAGATGAAGGAAACAATACGAACACAAGACTGTTATGCATAAATTCCACACCTTTCTAGGATTTCTGCTAAAGTCTGGCTCAGATACACTTCTATTTTGCACTGTCATTTTATTTCCATCGGCTGCCCATTCACTTATAGGCTCCATCGAAGCAGAAGGCATCAATGATGACATTGCCATTGTTGATTGACTAGCTGATACTCTAGGAGCCATTGCATGCTCATAGTGCTCATTGCTATGCATACTTCCATGCAACCCTGATGGTGCAGGAGGTGGAAGACCCCCAACAACACGATGTGCAGTGCTATCAAAAAAATTGAGCAATTTACCGACCAATTTTCCAGGAGCCAAATTGGAAGCATACCCACCCTAAGAATAAGAATGCTTATGATCAGCAAAAATAATCACAAAACTACCAAAAAAGGAACTAAAAGATAGAGAAATCACCTGCTGATGGGTTCTAATCCTCTCCTCAAGAGAAGACACTAGTTGTTTCCATGTCTCTACCTCAGCAGCTCGACCAGTTTTCAGAGATTTTAATAATGCCTGACAGTATCTGAAACAAATTACAAGGTTCAAAACTCCGGAGCAATAACTGAATAGAGTCAAACTATGAGATTATTCACAACATACTTCAATGAATCAGAAACTTTCCCCACTTCAGCTAGCATGTATGCATATACGAGCTTATAAGGCTGAAACGGGAGTAGGATATACTGGGAATTGCCAAGCACCTTTGAGTATTCATACAGCTCAGTTCTCTGTCCACACATTAATAAAAGAAGCATATTAAAATTTCTTCAAACAACTCTTGTACAGGGCGATCCTAACTATATTGTGTTTGCCTTCTTTTGCAAGCAGAACTATGAACTCGAAGCAAGCCCATAGAAGAAGGAACTACAGCCTGTGTAAATTATTATTTTGAACTTTTATAAAGACCAAGTACTAAGAGAACCTGAATTGCCTCTGGACTGGTATAAGTCCTAGGATGCTTCAGGTGATTTGCTCCAAGAAGGCATAGTCTTGCACTGTCTGAATATGGCTCAAAGTTTGCTTCAGCAACTATGTAGCAGATGTGAGCGGCAATAATCTGAGTAATTATCCCTAATAAGTTCCGAATAGAGACATGTAAAAGAAGCTGGCAAGTGAAGGACATTTACTAAGAATATACCTCACTTCTATCTCTCCATAGGCAGTCTCCAAGATGTATAATGACAAGCTCATCATCTTTTGTTCTGTTCGCAGTTATAACTGCCAAATTCTCTTCCCAATCGTCAAGCATGCCATTTGCCCCCAGCTATAGTTATGGCAAAACACAGACAAGCAGAACAGTGCATAACTTAGTACAATCCTAAATTTAATTTTTTTAATCTTCCTATTTCTGAAAATTTGTAGCCATGTGAATGTGTCACCTGTACAGACTGTGGTGTCATATGAACAGCACCAGGAATAACACTGCCAACAATAGAGTCCACAGCAAATACATCTGCTGGTGTCCCTGCAATTAGCAGGCATAGTGTCCTTAAAGGCGATCCTGAGACCAACTGGTGAACCGCCATTTGCTTGACTGTATCAACATAGAACTGTAATTTACAAATAGTAAACATTATAACACCGATATTGTTAACTGGGGTGAAAAGAAAAAGAGAATCTCAGCCTTTCACAAACATAAACAATCTAAATAAATCAGCCAACGGGGCATTAAAAATGGAGACCTGATCACCGAGCTGTGAGGCAAGGACAAGTGCAGGTCCCCACAGTTGGCCCTCCTGTGCACATTGCAAAGCCTCTTTTTTTCTACCGGACACCAGGAGACTTTGGACTTCAGAAGCAGTTGCCTATGGAGTTCACCATAATTTAGAGAAACAAAACCCAAAATGAAAGAAAAGATTGCTTAATAGATGGCATACCCTAAGTTGTCCTTCAGATGGTAAATTCTGCAAGCAGTGGCTAAGAACACCATACTCACTGAATTGACTGCCGCTTCTCTTAGCAGATGCAAAAAGTTTTGCAACTGCTGATTCTGGAGTGTCACTCTCCTACCAAGATATAAACAAATAAAGTACCAAATTGCAGGTGAGTTTTCACCACAGTTTAGCCTTCAAAAGAAGCACTGTAAACTTTGAACCAGAAAATTACTTGCAGATCATACATGGAATAGAGGATAAGGGATTTTCGTCAAATAGGAAGAAATTAAGCTAAATTAACAGAAGGAACATGCAGAATGAAAAACCTTTTTTGTTTTTCTGTGGTCAAGAGAATCGACATCTGAAAAGGAAAAATAATTCTCAATTATCATAATTAACAATTTCATACTTGTTAAACCCTCATTAATCATGCCACTGCATGGAATTTGCAAGGCATGTTTAGCTAGCTCCAGTTAAGTTGTGGATCTCTCACTTTTTTCAGTTGAAAGGCCTTCCACCTTATAATAAGTCCTATTACTATCTTCTAGCCCATTCTCTCTCTTATAATTCATAGAATCCAAATATCCAAATTCAAGTTATTGTTTTATTCTTGCAACATATGATGACCCAGTTTTTTAAAAGACAATTCCACAATAAAAATCACATTAAATAGATAGGAGATGGGTTCTAATAGGAAGGTCAAGGAGTAAGAACACATAATAGTTGATGGTCTAATCTTTCCAGAGCACTTGGCCCTGAGCTTAAAAAGAACACCTAGAAACTAGTGATTTTCAAATACCTCATGCTGGAAAAAAAACACAATGATAAGCCAGTCTTCAGGCCAAACTTACAAAGTAATTTAACAAAGGTCAAATGACAATCATTTTCTTTTAAGTTTATACAAATAAACAAGTAGAATTGAATGTTCAGTTCCAGCTCAAAAGTAACTTGAATAAATGGATAAATTGAGCAACACATAGAAACTTCAGAAAGCTAAAGGAACTTTATCAAGATAATAGAAAGAAAAGAACCAAGTATGTGAATTACCTTTACAGATGTATCTGTGCCCAAAGAAGATCGAAGTTTTCCATAATGCTGACATGCTATTTTCAGCAAAGAAAGAAGTAACCTCAATATTTCACCTTTTCTATGATCCATCTCAGGTAATTCACAGTTAGCTATCCTCTCATCAATCCACTTATTCAACTCTTTGGTTCCAAGATTACCACCAACCAATGGGCCAGGAAAGGACTGTTGGCACAGGGCACGAAAATAATTGCGAGAATCCACTCCAATGCTTGATGCATTGTTGCCATTTCCCAAAACAACCTCCACCAAGTTCAGAACAGAAATTGAGCCTCCCGCAGGTTCCTTTTAAATGGATCAGAAAAAAGAACAGCATTAGCATTTACCAAATACAAATTGTGTAAGAAATTACCATAGTAAATTATTTTAGCCTCTCTCCACTCTTTTTCTCATTTTTCCTAAGAACCAGCACAGCACAACTAAAGGTGATGTAAGACAGCTCAAAGGAAAAGAGAGTAGGTAATGAAGATTAAATGGAGTAAGGTAAAGAAAAGGTTACGGGAATATAGTTTTTCTCCCCTAATAATTTAGCAATTGCATTGATCTGTAAAAGCACAGAAGGAAGTGCTCAAGAGTCTCACCTGCTTTCCAAATGTAGAGCTCCCAAGAGGATTACTATTTTTCATTACAATCAGTTTTCCACCAAAGCCAAATGTAACCAACGCATGTGGTGGGCGACCAGCAGAGGATCTCCCAATGCTTGGAGAATAAGAATATTGCTGGTTGGTCTGAAATGATTGCTGGGAAAGGTTTACTTGTTTCTGACTGCCAAAATAATTGTTTGAAAAGTTCGTTGGCTCATTTGGCATCAAATTTCCCTGATTAAACTGCTGACTAAAGTTACCTCCATGTAGAAAACCTTGTGATCCTGTAAAGCCATTAGCCTCAACATGTTCACAATCCCCTTTCTCATATGAAGGAACTGTCCCCATTGAACTGAATGATTTATGCTGATCAACACTGTTGCTCATAGAAACATCTGATACATAGGAATTCAATGATTGTTTTGGTGCACCAATATTTGGAATAGCATCAGACTTAGCAACTGTATTAGGCTGCCATACATTCAAGTCCTGCTGAGTGTAGCTAGCATAAGGCTTGCTCCAGCTGTGCTGTTGACCTTGATTATTATAACCCTGTGATACATACTGATCAGCATGACCATATTCACCATAGATATTATTGGGTATACTACAACCATTTTTGGAATATGACCCAGTAGAATTAAAAGCATTCTGACTCTGCTGATCATAAGCTTGATTTGTTGACTCAACAGAAGATGTGTAGCTTTCAAGCATGCGCCATTCTTGCACAATTTGATCATAGTACCAGCCAGGATATTGCGGGTCAAAAACCATATGTGCAGGATAACCATTATTACTCTCCTGTGGAACCTGATTCCAGTTTGATACACTCTCATATGTATTAGACTCAGCCACGGTTCCAACCGCAGACTGTGAAGTGTTCTGTAAATAACTTACTTCTGCTTTTGCATCAGAAACTGCTGCCCATTCATTCCCTGAACTAGTATTAAAATTTGCATCATAATTAGTTATTTGGTACCACTGCCCGGTCTTGTCATCATACTTCCAATCAGGATACATACTGCTCCAATCTTGATTACTATACACATCCTGCTCACTTACATTGCCATCCATGGATCCCCCATAAACCTGCGCACCCCCTTGACATTGCTCATAACTAGTTGACTTCTCCAATCCCCCAGCAATTACATTCTCTTTAACTGCACCACTCTCGTCAATATTTCCAGAAAAACCCGATGAATCACCTAGACCATTGAAAAAGTCTGAGTATGAACCAAATCCATGACCAGACGAATCAGCATAAAATGAACTCCATCCAATCTCCTTGACCCCTGATTTCATTGGGTCGTGACTTTGGCTCGACACCACATCCTCTGATCTATTTCCATCATCATTTGAGTCAATTGCATTCTGAGAAGCTATTGAATTCGAAGAATCCAATGTATTGGTCAGCGCTAAATCATCTTGCACTGTAGCAGTTTCATGTTTCCCATCAAAGCCAGCGGCAGCAAAATTATCATCAATACTCAGATTGGCAAAGGCCTTGGCTTCATCCGAATCACTGCCCTCAGCAAAGTTTGGGGCAACGGAACCGGAATTGGTGTGCCCGAAATCATCATCGACTAATTTATCAAAGAAATCCTCGTCCGTCTGATCCTCCATCACATTCAATGGAGGACTAGAAGCCATCGCTCAAACGATCTAAGAAAACTCCCCCCTTCCAATTCAACAAACTCGAAATTCGAGCTGCAAAGGTAGACCAAAACCTCGAGATCCAAACACTAAAACCCTAAATCAAAATCAAATAAAATTGAAATGAAAAACATCAACAACAACGAGATCTAGGGTTTTATAACAAGGATCTTAATCTATCAGTTTTCAGAAAACAAACAAAAACAAAACACAGAACAAAAAACTGTTCGCAAATCGAAATTTTAACCAAAAATAAAATGGAAAAACAAAATTGATGTAAATAATAAGAAATCCAAAACCAAAACCAAAACCAACTTACAGATCCAAGAGAGGGAGACAGATAGAGAGAGAGAGAAGAGAGCTTTGGTTCGTGTTTGTTTTGAACCAGAGGAGCTTCGGTTTTTAGTTTTTTTTTTCCTTTTTCTTTTTCTCTTTTAGTTTGTCACAGTTATTATCTTTATTTTTTATTTCTGTTTTTTTAATTTATATTTTTTATTTAAAATTTTACAACTTTTATTAAAAAAATTTCCATATTTTAAATTTTCTTTAAATAGGCTAGCGATTTTATTTTTTGACAAATAGTCTTTCTATTAGTTAATTTTTTAAAATAATTTTTTTAAAATTAAAAATATAAAATAATAATTTTTTAATTTAGTTAGGACTAAGGGTGTATTTATTTGATTGGCATGAAAAGAAAGGAATGGGTATAGAATGAAAAATAAACTTTATAAGAAGTTATAATAGCTTTTACTTTAATCCCTTACGATATGGGTATTGCTTCATTTCTCTTTATTATAAAAAGAATGGTTATGGGAGTTATTTCTGACTTTGTCACTATTATTTATTCTTACCTAACTAAAAATAATGTGTGATTTTTTTTTTTGTTTATTAAGGTCTGGCATTTTTTAATTAGTATTATTATTAATTAATTAATTAAAATATAATTAATTAAAATATATTTAATTGATTAATTAAAATATTGTAATTAATTATATTATAATTAATTAATAAACTACACTATAATTAATTAATTAATTACAATATAATTTATTAAAATATAATTTATTCATTAATTATAATATTTTAATTAATTAACATAATTTAATTATATAATTAATTAATTAAAATATAATTAAATTTTATTTATTTATTAGACCGTTGGTGTATTGACTATCGAGTGTCGGGACCAAGAGTAGGAAAGAAAAACGTTTAGACTGCAGCCGACACGTGGATCGATATTGAATTGCTAATTACAAGTTGACAAGGAAGTGTGTTTCTCTATGTCCACACTCCTTCGTTATACAAGGTAATAGTGTTTCTCTATGTCCACGCACCTTCGTTGTAGCAAGTTGGATTGGTAATAGAAATCTACATGCACCGTGTTTACTGCTTCCACACTCGTTTGTGCTTTTTATCTACCCAACCTTTTGTCACCTATATTTATTTTCCTCCATTATTTGCTTATTATAAAAATTATAAATTTAAACTTATCTCATAATCCTATACATTTAAAACTTTTTAACAATTATAAAAAATATAAATTATCTACTAAAATAAAATAATTATATAAGCTATTTTGAAATAAAAATATATTATCTCATAATAATTATTAAATATTATCTATAATTTATAATCTTTCAGAAAAAAAAATCTCTTTATTCATTAGAAGTAAAGGTGCATATTATTGGACCTTCCAAACCGTACTCATAAGGCGGTTTGTTATTATTGTTGTAGCTATAACCCATAACAATATTAGAGTAATAAATAACCATAATATTCCTAATTTTGTTAAGATATATAAGATCATATGAATATTAGTTAATCTGGAATTAATATTGAATAAAATTTGTAAATTAAAATAAGAATAAGTTATTAATAAATATTGGATCGGGATAATTTTTATGTAACCCAAATTTTGGCCATAAGTTTTTTGAACTCATTGGGTTATATGCTTTATTTCAAAATGTATAAGTTTGCATTACACAAAAATTAAAATATCATTTAGTTTCATTTTTATTTTTTTGTTATAATTTTTTATTTTGTTTTCTATTATTATTTATATTTTCAAAAAACAAAAAATTATTTAATTGTTAATAGAAATATAGCCATATTTTTTATAATAGTTGAAAATATCTAAATTATAAATAAACTAATTTTATAAATTAACTAAGTAAACAATTGTATTTTATTCTCGTATAGATATTTAATAAATATTAGTAAAAATTAGCATTTTATTCTATAAGTAAATATATATTAATTAACAAATATTTTGATTATGAAAATCATTTTAAAATATATTTTAATTATAAAAATACTTTGATGTTATTTTTTATTAGTGTTTATTATACATTAGTTTCACTATTAAAGTTATTTTCCATTAAAATATGATTTAATAAATTGTTAATAACCGAAAGCTTTAATAATAAGGTAATAGTAGAATAGGGAGCAATTATTATTATCATTTTGATAACATTTTTAATTATAATTTAACTATAATCATTTATAAAAAATAATTTATCCTTAAGTTTTATGTAATATGAAATTATTATATATTTAACAAACAAAAATATTCTTTTTTTATTTGAAAAACCAAAAATAAGAAATAAAACTAAAAAATAAATATGGTCAAGGTCTCCTTATTCCTATAATATTTGAATGAGAGCAGTCGTCAACATTTTGACGTTTCACTTCCATTAAATCTACTCATCCAACCTCGCTATTACCATTGTTTTGGTCTTTGCACCTCAGTTTCATTCCCTATCTTCTTCTACTGGCCTAATTAAACACAAACTACAATCAATCATCTGCAGAATCACATGTTTATCAACTTAACAGAGGCTTCTCTGGATCCAACTCACTTGCCATGGCATCTTCGTACGGGTACCCTTCTTTCCCTTTAGCCCATAGCACAAAGTAGAGACCAGTGAACATTATGAACATACCAGCCAAGCTGCCAAAAAGATCGGTAAGAATGCAGATTCTGATGTGCACTTGATATGGCAATGAAGGGAAGTCACCTTTTATTTACCTTCCAATCTTAACAGTATCGCCTAAGGATACGACGGAGAGGATCACCGAGATCACTGTTCCGATGGGGCCAAACATGGACACCAGAACTGGACCTCTCTTCTTCATCGCCCATCCATTGAAGCTCACACATGCTCCACCCACTGTACCACCCTGTGCATCTAAAATGTTCATGGTTTTTGCAGAGGACAGATAATAAAACACGACTTTTGCATACTGCACTTTCAGATAAGAAGTTGAAGAAATCCCTTGGAGAAGTAGATTTTTTCTTACCAGAATTGAGTAGGTAATGAGGTCACCAAGACGAAGCATGGACCAACCAAAATCAACATCGTGATCTTGAAACAACTGTACAATTGCTGTAATAATTACACCCATCAAGGATGTAATGGCACATAAGGACATTGGTGCAGGAAAATCTCCAAGAGTAGTTGCCTGACATAAATATACGATTTTAAGTGAACAAGACAGCAGACAAAACACCTTTCAAGTATCTGACAATTTACCTGCAACACAACGTTGCTTGATAGAACAACAACAGCTGCCATGAGATACAAACAACCAATGATCTTATCTCTATCGAATACCATTTCCGATGCTGGAGTTGCCAATGATGCTTCTTGTTCAGAAGTGGTGCTATGCATTAGGCTCATTGTAAGAGCACCCACAACGCACAACAATGTACCTACAAGTTTCAGTTTGCTGTATTTGCAACGCAGATCAACTTTCTCCAACCTACACCATGACGAAAACTGTTTCAATCTAGCCAAGTAGTCAACTTGTTTCGGTATTAAAAATCTGTAGGGAGCAAGTATCATTACCTCAATGTCCAAGCAATAACGAAGATTAACCCTGGAGCAAGGTTAGGCATTGCTGTTGCCAATGCAGGAGAAGTTAGCTTGATACCCCTCAGAAACAAGGATTGAAATAAAGTTACCCTGAAAATATAGACAACAAAAAAAAGATCAAAATGACGGTAACAGAAATGCATGTAAAAATCTTCTGCATACTTACCCTCCAAATGAGATGAAAGCAAGCTGAATCACCAACTTTACAGTCAGTTTCTTGGGCCATTTGCTCCTCTCGAAATAAACAGCAAGAGGAGAAATGACGAGGAATGTGGCAAATGTGGAGGAGATGACAATGGTTAGGGAAGGAAGACCAAGTGACATTAGATAACTCAACAACACAGAGTTGCCTGCGTACACGAATTGCACCCCTATCAAACCACCTATGATTATACAATCTTCGAGCATCTCCTTCTTCATTTATCAAACCATTCTCTGTATCTATATCTCCTCCAAGCAAACACCCAATAATCCTTTTCTTCTTTTCCTTTCTATGGTTGGATACAAATTATAATCTTTGGTTATGTATCTTTTCTTCCTCTACGCCATATTTTCTGTTTATCACCTCAGAAAATGTACAACAAGATCATTGTTTTCACTTCTGGGGTCTTTAGTTTTCTGGTTATATGGATGTTGGTCGTCTTTATCTAACCATTTCACCATTTCCTTTCCTCTAATCTACCTGTTTTAGCACCGAGCTGTTCTTCTTCGTTGACAAGGGTTTTCTACCAGTGCTATGCTCCGGTCTTGAAGGGAGTTATGTATTTTATTATTCCCCTTTATTTAGCTCCATTCATATTTAGCCGAATCCCTGATATTTAGCTAATGATATGTGGTGAATGAATTGAAAATCTGTCTACAAATTTCTCTCTTTTGGACATTCTTTAATTATACTTTCGACTTAATTTGTTTTTAATCTCTATTGGAATTTTTGAAAGGTAGAATTATCGGTAACATAGTCAATTTAACAACTCTATATACACAATTCCTGTTGGAATTTACCATAAAACAGAAAAGGGTTGACAACAGCGCCCAATAGCATTTGAATATTCAAGTCTAAATCCGATCTCGAGTCCAGTTAAACCCTAACTAGGCTCGTTGACATCGGGTCGGACTTAGCAAGACCCAGATAATATGACTACATAACAGTAGTGAAGTATTTTGTATTGAATAGACCTGGTATCCAAAACATCATGTTGCCTCAAATATAGCAGTAGTGAGTTAAGAAACACCAGGAAATGAGAGTCAAATAACCATTAATAGTCAGAAAAACGAGGTAACTACTGCTTGTGGAAATCATGTAGTAACCATTTTAGCACAGTTGAATGACATTATTGGACAATATATATTCCCATCCCCAACAAGGAAAAAAAAAAGTTAGTCTCACTGCAGATGTCCAAGCACCATTTATGGACTGCAAAAACTCCTTGTAAATTAACAAAGCCAGTAGACCATTGCTTCTCCAATCTGTGAGACAACCTCCACTTGCAGAGACTTTTGTCTAACATGCTACCTTGGACCTGACTGACCAAGCTCTAGAAACAATCCAAAAACCAGAATCAGAAATCTGACAAATGCAGATTTGCAGTCTATTCAAGAATTTTACTGAATGCTGTCTATGCAGGATTGCATTCCAAATAAGTTTAAAACAACCACTTCATACTACTATTTCTACATATATGTTGACCCCAAAAATATCAACCAAGTGTTACTGCAATTTCTCAAAATATATCCTAGTTGTTTTCAGTTATGGAATTGAATGATTCACAGGATCAGCAGTGATGAGATGAATATCATCCAAGGTCAATTTCTATGCAGTTATAGATTGTATAGCTGATGACAGGACCCACCTCCAAAAACAGCATACATGTCACGTACCATCAACTCCATCTGGGAAAAGGAGCAGCTATGTTACCATAGTATTCTATACTATGTGCTATCCACAAAATTTCAAGCCAAATGTCTAACTTGAGGGGTGAAAGAAAAAGAAAAGACTTGATTTCCTCCCAAATCATGCTTACGTAATCCATTAAATTCTTTAACTTCATGTTCATAATATACTCATGCGTAATAGCTACCATCTACTCATAATCCAGTGTAAGGATTCAACTAAATATTTTAAGTTAGATTGTTATTGGTGTATGTTAAATGCCAGAATATATCGTACGTAAAAGATAAAGTTCACAAACCACATTGTTGCTATCTCTAAGTACGATAACTCAAAATGTTGAATAAACAAATTCCGGAACAAGAACAATGCTTCATTCCAAATAATTTAAAACAAGGTAGAGAAATGAGCAAAAAATTCTCTGTTTCTGATATAATTATACATTCTTAAGATTACTAAAAAAGCATTAATTTCATACTTGACAATGATGCAGTAGGCCATAAATGTCTGGTCCTGAGTTTAATTATGTGCCTGCAGGAACCAAATATTCTAGTCAGATGGTGTTGAACCCGATCAATGGAGTCCCAACATTTTTAAAAGACCATTTTTTCATTTTAGTTTCTTTTTAATTTTTCAAAAATGGAATGCAGAATCAAAGAAATATTTTGAACTCCACAAGCCTCTACAAAGAGAAAGCCCCATCAAACCCGCGACGTAAAATGCATAGCTCCAGAACCAACCAGTAAACTGACATCTAGTTAAAAAGTTGCATTAGTATCTTCCACCTCCCGACTTTCCTAATCCAACCACAGGGCTAAGCTACCACAGAGGAAAGTCAACTTTTAAATCAGCATTCAGCAACTCACAAGTCTTTTCTCTTCTAAGCTAACACATAGAACCTGCGATCTGTTTCACAGATCTTATCATCACATGCAAGGTCATATCGGCGAATCGAGATTTGAACATTAAGTTGCAAACCATACAAATAGAATAAACTCAAGAAAATCATCACCAAAACGCCCTAAACAAACAATCGGAAATCAAATCAAAGAACCTTTCTTTAATCATTAAATCATAGCAGCAAGGATCCTTGGAGTCGCAAAGTAAAAGAAATAAGTAATTAAGAATACAGGAAGCGAGAAGCAACACAGTACTCACAGGTCAAGAACTGATAAAAGAAAAAGGGTGTGTACTAGAGGCCGGGAGAGGTGCAGCAGAGAGTACCCTGAGAGAGAGCTCGGCAACTCTTCGAATTGGTGCTAAGGCATGACGTCATTCTCGCCGCCGCCACCGTGCTGTGGAAGGGCAACAGGGACTGCACGCAACCCAACTCCGGGCGAGCCCTGAAGATCAAAATACCAACAAAATTACGCCAATACATCAATAAAAATAAAGCAATGATGAATTTCGTGTGTGCGCGAGTGTATGTAACCTGGTGGAGAATGAAAAAGAGCGAGGAGGAGAAGATAAGGGCTTTGATGGGGAAGATGCAGATCTGGGGATGGATGACTTTGGACCGCTGGATCTAATGGCGGACTTGATCGACAACAAGGATGACCTAGCCATAAATCTACCACAATACGACGCCATTAAAAGTTACGGAGGATATCTGAATAAAGAAGGCAAATTTGAGAACAAGAACTCAAGAATCTATGGCATGAGCTACGAGGGTTTAGGGTTTTAGGGGCGGTTATGCGACTGAGAGAAATGGCGTGAACGGCTGTGGTAGTTAGTTACTTGGGCTTATGTTTGATTCGGGTTGAATTGTAATGATGAGACCTAGGTCCAATACATTAGGTGCAATTTTCTACCTAATATATTATTCAACCTTCTGAAAAATAGTCCGAAAGTAAAAAGTTCAATAAATAATAGACTATCATAAAATTAAATAAAATTGTTTGAAACAAAATTGTTTGAAAGTAGAAAAATAGTCTAAAAAAGAATTTTTTTTAGAAAGAGATAATATGTAAGATTTACTTTAAAATTGGCAATTGAAATAGCAAAAAGTTTTTATTAATATTTTTATAAAATGTAACTTTTTATTAAATTTTCTACTTTAAGACAAGTATTACTCATCTTGCAGAAAGTCACAAATCATATATGTCAACACATAGTTTTATTGATCTTCATTTGCATAAGACAGGTTGCCAAAATCACAACTTTGTGATTACAATTACATCATATTATAGTTCTTTAAGGACTCCAGATATTTCTTAAATTCAAGGCTTTAAATATGATAGGAGCAACCTTTTACTTACAATCTCATTATGGATACTCTAAATTACTATTTATTCTGCATCTACAAGTAAACTGATGGAATCAGAACAGTCACTTGTAAAATCTCTTATCTCTATTGGATGTTCGTCTATTTCAGTATCCTCATCTTCTACAACTTGTGAAGACAATAGAGGCTTTGGAGGCAGTTCTAGACTTTCCACATCTTGTTCAAGCATCTCTATCACTCTATGCATAGGAGGTCGATTATCAGGCTTCAATTGTA